>CM052084.1:11019548-11030719 GCA_028453745.1 Agapostemon virescens
TTCAAATTTATTGGTACTTCGCAATATTTATAAATTTCTAATCAGCTAATTGCATTTGCCGCGTTTTTGTTTGTTTTTTCTACGTATTGCTACGCGGTCTAGCTTTTCAAGGCCGCGATAAAGGGGTGTTTCCATTAATGCAATGTTGCAGCGATCGAGGAGACGAGTTCAACGAGTGGTCGTAAGGGGGTTGAAAATTTACCAGTATAGGAAAACTTTGCAAATTTCTAATCAGTGAATTAAATCCTCCATATTTTCATTCCTTTTTTCTACGTACAGCTGTGTCATTTAATTTTTCAAATCGGCGAGTTTTATACCTCGATAAAGGGGTGTTTTCATTAATGCAACATCGCAGCGGTTGAGGAAAGGAGTTCAACGTACGGTCGCAAGAGGGTTTAAAATTTATCAGTACTAGAACAACTTTGCAAATTTCTAATCAGTGAATTCAATTCCCTACTTTTTTAATTCCTTTCTTCAACGTGCTGCTACGTGCTCTAATTTCTCAAGGCCGTGATAAAGGGGTGTCTCCATCGACGTAGCGGTCGGGGAGACGAGTTCAACGAGCGGTCGCAAGAGGGTTTGAAATTGATCCGTATCAGGATAAACTTTGCGAATTTCTAACCACCGAATTAAATCCTCCACATTTTAATTCCTTTTTGTAACGTGTTGCTGCATGATCTCTCTTCTCAAGGCCTCGATAAAGGGACGTCCCCATCTGCGGTCGAGGAAACAAGTTCAACAAATTTCTAATCAGCTGATCGCATCCCCCACTTTATTCAATCCTCCTTTTACGCTTTCCTGCGTGTTCGAACTAAACCGTGAGACGCACGGTCGGACTCAGCTCCTCCTCGACCATCCACCAACAGATTTGTAAGATCACGTCGATCTCAAATCGATCACGTGCCGGTGACCTTGAGACGCCGTTGGCGAGGCCGTCAGGAATCTAATCAAGTAGCAGGACGTCGCTCGGATGGAGAAGTTCTATCGCGTAATTATTCGAAAACGGAGCTGGCCGGGGGCTGTTTAATCGACCCTTTCAGCCCGCATGGCCCGGTGGGTTCTAAAGCGTGTCTCCTTGCGTCAAATGAAGCTCCCCCCCCCGCGCACAAAACCCATAGAGCGACGTCGCTATTATTATCCGGGAGGCGAGCTCGAATTGGTGTTACAAGGGAGACGACGGTCCGGTCCAGGACACAACAGAGAGAGACGGAAAGGGAGAGAGAGGGATAGAGGGATAGAGACAGGCATAATAAACAACGGATCCCCGATCCCCCGGATATGGAGACACACTGGGCTCTCTATCTGGCGCAAGGGAACCGGAGGGATTACCCCGAAGGCTGGCCACCGCGAGGAAACCTTTCAGGGTCGGCCGCGATTAGAACAAAAGCGCTTCGCTCGAGAATGGACGGCTTGAAAATGGATAACGACGAACCCCTGGGCCGCGCGGACGTTCCTTCCTGCACTTTCTTCCACCCCCCTTCTCTTATCCTGCCCTTTCTCTCTATCAACCGATCCCCGTGGGGTTTTTCCCGTCCTTTCGGGAAATTGGTGTAACGAGCCAGCATCTGTCGATCCCTCTCGGTTCCGCCTGGAGTCCGTCCTTTTTGTCTCCGCGCGGTAATGTTCCGGCGCGCTTCGGCCGAAACGATGCCCCGTTTACGTAAATTGCTAGCCAACGGTTCGCTCAACGCGGCCAGAAAAAGGGTCACGGAGGAAATTCCACCGGCGGACTATTAGCGAGACCTTACCGTACACTCGATCCAAAGCGTATCTGATCTTAGCCCGCGAAACGGACCAGCCAAAACCGCACGCGATAATTCGCATAATTACCGAAAATCCACTGAAACGGATCTATTTTTGATCGTTGGTGGTCGATTCGCAGGCTGGCATGCGACCAATCGTTGAACTCCCTTCTTAGATGGCTGAAATGCACTTTGCAACTTGCACTTTGTAACTTGCACTTTGTAAAATCGCAGAGGATTTTCATGGAGAGGACATAATAGAATTTTAACCCACGGTGGATTAGGGGACGATAAACTGTTTCAGTTCAGTGCAAACGTTTGGTGACTTACCCTGTATATGAACTGGAGGCGGATCAGGAACTAGCGAGAAAGTCTCGTTCTACTGTCCCTCTGCCGGCGAGGGTAGGAGATACTGCCGCCATACTGATTATCTAAGGAACGAGATTTAGCTTTAGATTTAATTTGATTTTGAATGAGATTTAGCTTGAGATTCAGATTTAAAGGACTAATTTAGCTGTCGAGGACGACTCCAGAAGAATTCTAACTCTAACAATCGGATACAAGACCCTCCAGCAATTCTTCAGGACTCTCCGATACTCCTAATGGACTCTGGAATATATTTTGGACCCTCAAGTATACCCGAGGATCCTTCTTGTTCATCCTCGGACTTCTAAACAATTCTGATACTCCTAGTAGACTTTGGATTGAAAATGGACCTAACCCAGACCTTCAAGCATGTTTGAGGATCCTCTGTGACCACCCTAACCTCTAAAGCAATTCTAATAGTGCTGTCCTAGCGCCTGGCGAACTGTTTCCTGCGCTCACTGACAGAAGGACAGCAGGAGGAGACTTTCTCGCTAGTACCTGCAATCCGATTCGTATACTGGGGGTACAAATAAGTCTCCGCCGTTTGAAATTATGGCAGCTAATGTCAGATGTAAAACGTCAAACAAGTTGCAGCAGCTGTACTTCCTGCGCTCATCAACAACGGGACAACAGGACGACTTTCTCGCTAGTACCTGCTCCGATTCGTATACTGGGAGTAGAAATAAGTCTCCGCCGTTTTGCAAGTTAAATTGTGCATTCATTGCGAAAGAATGGTACCTTGTGCTTTATTCAAAGTATCATCCATCGCTGGCCACTGCTTCTTCCCATTTTTCTGGCAGCAAAATTAACCCTTAGGTCTCCAATGGTGCCTCTGAGACGACACTAAACGTTCCCTTAGTGTTATTTAAAATTATACATCGCTATGTTTGCATTTACGAAGTCAGTGAAAATTGGAGTGTTACCTTTACGAGTGCTACTAATAAATTTTCTATTCACAAATGGAAATAAACCGTGTAGAGTAGAATTGTTTTAAAAATACGTTTCGATTTTGGAATTAAAATTGCTCGGAGTGCAAAGGGTTGAGATTGCTTCTTTCCAGGCCATTCTTGTCCAGGCCGGTTTGCTGCGTTGCCTCAAGGTCTCCGTGGTCGACGCAGAGAAGAAATCTATCCTAGGGTCCAATCCGGGTCGCAGACAGCAATTGCAATCGCGGATGGTGCATTCGGTATGCAGGGTGTGCGCCGACCGGTCTTCCCGCTAATAACATCACGCATCCCGGACGTCTTTGCATGCCGCGGGGCGCGGATCTGCTTCGAGCAAAGCGTCGGATCCCCGAGCCGGGGATGTCACGTAACGTTTTCGCGCCAGCAACTTGATTTTTCCCTTTCCCTTCGAACTCGAGGGCGGCAGAGCTCGCTGATTGTCGCGCAACGGCGTCCACATTCCAATGAACGTGTACCTTCGGCTCCCTCCGCCGCCCTCTTTCTCCCAGCCCACTCCTGGCAAAGGACACACCGTTTCGCTTGTAGACAGAGAACTCGAAGACTCTCGTTCCTCACGTTTTGCTTCCGTTCGAGATAAGAAGAAATATTTGCTCGGAAACAAAAGCAATCGATGCCACATCTCTGGACGTGTCCTCATCCCCCTCAATCTCCATTACCCTTTTCTCAGTTTCTTTCACATCCCCTTTTATCGTCCACTGTCCCTTGTCTTCCTCTGCCTCTAATTCTTTCGTCAGTTCTGAGTTTCTATTTTCACCTTTTTTAAACTTTTTCCTTGTCTCTAGTTACTTCCTAGTTAACCCCTGGGATCGACTAGGTGATCTAGTAATCCCTAGATCATTCTCAAGGCACCAATATTTTTTCATATACCTTAGGTACTTCCTCTAGTTTATGGATCCTAGTCACTCTTTTTAATTTCTAAATCACCACCATGTTCCTAGACCTTTCTCTAGGTCCCAGTCATTTTTCCTAGGTCCTAGTTATTGTCTCTAGGTCCCAGTTGCTTTTCCTACGTCCTAGTTATTCTCCAGTTACTTTTCCAAGGTGCTAGTTATTGTCTTCAGGTCCTAATTATTTTTGCAAGGCCTAGTTATTGTCTCTAGACTCTAGTTACTTTTTCTGGGTCCTAATTATTGTCTCTAGGCTCTAGTTACTTTTCCTAGGTCCTGGTTATTGTCTCTAGTTCTTAGTTACTCTTCCTAGATCTTAATTATTGTCTCTAGGCCCTAGTTACTTTTCCTAGGTCCCAGTTATCGTCTCTAGGCTCCAGTTATTTTTCCTAGGTCCTAAATATTGTTTCTAGGCCCTAATTATTTTTCCTAGGCCCTAAATACTGTTTCTAGGCCCTAATTATTTTTCCTAGACCCTAGTAATCGTCTCTGGGCTCCAGTTAATTTTCCTAGTCATTAATTATTGTCTCTATACCCTAATTATTTTTCCTAGGCCCCAATTATGGCCCCTAGCTCTCAGTTCCTTTTCCCCCAGTGTCTAGTTACCATCCTCAATTCCTAGTTACTTGCTCCAACCCCTTGCCAAGAGAAGAATTGCCAATGGGAAGAATTGTACCGAAATTGGACGTCGTTGTCGACGGTGAAGGATGTTAATGTCCTCGATGTTTTTGATGCAGCATCGATATGGCCTCCCGTATATTTTAATAATTTGCTCGCGACTGTGGCGGAAGATTATACGGGGAAATTAGTATGGATTGTGACTGGGAAAACCGCGGAAGCCTCTCTGCGTACTCACGCGAATCGTTTGCTCATACATTTTCATGCACACTATTCTGACCATAATAAAAACCTGCCGGGGTATTAATATTAATCCCACGTATGATAATTGGAAGACAGAGGAAGAAACTTTTACAGCCGCGATATCCGCTTCCTCATCCATTCTCATAACGATCAACGGAAATAACCTGCTGAACACAGTCCCGTTTGGAGCCCTTCGTGTCCTACAGGGACCTTCAAGCGATCCGCGAACACCTTCAACAAATTCCGACGAAACATTAGAAACATTAGAAACTTTGGTTTTCTATTATTATTATAAATATCTAATCTTGGAGGAAACCCTTTGGTTTCCTATTCTCAGAAGTAACCCTTTGGTTTTCTATTATTATCATAAAAATATCTAATCTCAGAATGTTTAATTTCGACTCGCCCGATTCTACGTAAAAATTCAAAAATGAATATAAGCGGTGAGGGTAACGCGAGTAGAAGGAGATGTGGGTCAGGAGTGACCCTGCCACCGCTTGTTACAGTAGCTATCGGTTCATCGAGGGTTAACGATGTCTCGCTTAGCACCGACGAGAATGGATGACCGTGTCGCATGCTTGGAATCTTTAGGCCGCCTCCCCATTGACGTTCAAATTATTTTAACAAGCTCATTCCCCTTTTTTTTCAAGCTACCCTTCGAGACAACGAAGGGTGGCGAACCGTAACTGCGACGAAACGGAATCGTTTGCCATGACGAAGGGTGAAACGCGGTCTGGTTATGGGTTAGGGTGTCGAACCAGTCGTTTGCGGTCTCTTCCCTTTCCCTCTTTCGTTTTCTCGTTTTCTTTTTATTCTTTTTTTTTACCGAGGAAGAGCGAGCATATGGAAAAAGATCTGCGCAATTAGCGCAGGTCTTCCGCGTCAATTTGTCACGACGAGTTTTCCGTACCGTTAATTCCGGCAAGCTCGCAATTATCCAAATTCGATCGTTCAATGAAAAAGCGAAGACCTTCGTCGCACGACGAGAATTTTATTCATTTTCCAGTGGCCATTTGATTTTTTGTTTATAGAACAATCATCGCCGGTCGGGCGCCGTATGCAAAAACAACATACCGATTCGTATCGGTCGCGATATCTGTTTTAATTAACAATATCCTTCCGCTGGTATTTACGACGGGGCCAGTTAACAATGCGTGTCGCCGGGGAAACATTTTATTTCGTGTCCGCGGTACGCCGGCGCCCATACGAAAATTAAATGTTAAGTATCGTTCCGTTAATTTTAGTTGCCTTTTGTTGCTTCCGCGCGCACGTTAGTATACATTAAAATAATATGCGCAGTGCTACGCATGGAATATTAATTCCTGCATTTTCCATGGTGGACCCTTGCCGCGGTATTTCCATTTCCATACGACCCCGCTGGAAAACCCAGCGTTATTCCGTCGCCGCGTTAACTTTCCCATTAAAAACAAACACACAATTATCATCCATTCGGGTTCGCGATTATAAAACAAACCGCAGGCGTCGATAGCTTAAGAACCCTTCACACGTTCGATAATTCGTCGACATAGTTTCGACGTAGATTCAGACTCGTCGTAATCTCGATCGCAAGGTTAAGCGAGCTCCTTCGCGGGCCCGGGTTTTAAGATGGGTAAACGCGGCACCGGAATAATCATATGTAGGCTTCTTCCGAACAATTATATGCGGTTTTTAAAAATTCCTGTCGCACCGAAATTTCATAGCCGCGCCACGGCTGCAATTCGATTCCGATCGAGCTGAAATTTGGCATACACTCTTCCTACGTGTCTAGAAACATGTACCCAAAATTACAAAAGAATCGGAGACCTTTAATTTTTTCGCGATTTTTCGCGATAATGAGAAGGGGTATACCTTCAATATTTAGCGATTTTCGTCGATATTAGGCAAAACTTTGAAGTCGTGCCCTGGCCAAACTATTAGAGCTATCGACATGATTAAAAAACGAAAATCTTCCTTGAACCTTCCCCTTTAAGCAGAGCTCATCGAAATCTAGGCTAGCATATCAGGGGACTTCAGGAAGCTACCTTTTATCAACCCCATTTTTTCCATTTCCGCCATCGAACGCACCGAGATTTCAAAGTCGCGCCACGGCTGTAATTCGATTCCGATCGAGCTGAAATTTGGCATACACTCTTCCTACGTGTCTAGAAACATGTACCCAAAATTACAAAAGAATCGGAGACCTATAATTTTTTCGCGATTTTTCGCGATAATGAGAAGGGGTATACCTTCAATATTTAGCCATTTTCGTCGATATTTGGCAAAACTTTGAAGTCATGCCCCGGCTAAACTATTAGAGGTATCGACATGAACCCAACGGGAAAATCTTCCTTGAACCTTCCCCTTTAAGCAGAGCTCATCGAAATCTAGGCTAGCATATCAGGGGACTTCAGGAAGCTACCTTTTATCAACCCCATTTTTTCCATTTTCGCCATTGATCGCCCCGAGATTTCAAAGTCGCGCCACGGCTGTAATTCGATTCCGATCGAGTTGAAATTTGGCATACACTCTTCCTACGTGTCTAGAAACATGTAGCCAAAATTACAGAAGAATCGGAGACCTTTAATTTTTTCGCGATTTTTCGCGATAATGAGAAGGGGTATACCTTCAATATTTAGCGATTTTCGTCGATATTAGGCAAAACTTTGAAGTCGTGCCCCGGCCAAACTATTAGAGCTATCGACATGATTAAAAAACGAAAATCTTCCCCAAACTTTCCCCTTTAAGCAGAGCTCATCGAAATCTAAGCTAGCATATCAGGGGACTTCAGGAAGCTACCTTTTATCAACCCCATTTTTTCCATTTTCCCCATCGAACGCCCCGAAAATTCCTAGACGAACTCGGGGACTCTCTCGAGTTCTGCGACGTCAATTAAAGAGTGAGGAAGAAGATCCTCGGGTTTGAAGGGTTGCAGGAAATAGGAACCAGATGCGGCTCTGTAGCCAAGATAGTTTCTGATAGATGTGTAAATTGGTTTAAATATTCGTGGCCACTTACAGTGGCGGAAGAAAATTCTGAGTTGAACTCGGGGACTCTCTGGAGTTCTGCGACGTCAATTAAAGATGGAAGATCCCCGAGTGTAAGGGTTGTGGGATTCGATCGGAGCAAAAGGGCGCTTTGGCACTCTCGTAGATCAACGCGTTCCTCGCCCCTCCCAATCAAAAAACTTACCAGCGCCGGAAGCACTGGCGGAAAGTTAAATGAGTAGCGGGGATGGAGGAGGGGGATGTCTTCCGAATAGTTTCAGACGAGGCTCGAATCTTTCCCGGGGTCTCGGCGGAGTTGCTCGAAAACTCGCAACAAAGGGAATTGAATGGGCATCGGTGGATACGGGGCACGAGGCGTGCGCCGCCCCGACACTCTCTCTCTGCCACCACCACCACTGCCACCGCCAGTACTACCACCACCACCACCACCACCGCTGCCGCCACCACCACCACTACCACCACCACCACCACTAGAGCAGCAGCACCACCACCACTGTTACCAGCAGCATCGCTGGCGAGCCATCAGCGCGCACCTCTGCTTCGTGCCACCTCTCCTCGATCAGTCGACCCCGTGCAACGCGGCTCGCCGGCCGCCGCGCGATACCTAAACCGAGTGTGCCCAGTCTCGTGTGATCATCGTCGGTTGCTCGATTCTCCCGCTCTCCGGACGAGACACGTATCTCTCGCCTGTGTCTTTCTCGAGTCCCCGGAAAACTTTCGTTCCCCCCCTCGCAGTAAGCCTCGCGAAACACGGAAACAGGGGGTGAGAGCCGGTGGCGCGGGTCCAGGGGTGCGAAGAGGAGGAGAGGGTCGAGAAATAAAAGGGTGATCGAGGGCGCGTGCGTGCGTGTGCTAGTTGGTGCGTGTGCCCCCGGAAGGTCACGGTGAAACGGAGCAAGAGAGACTTTCTGGCCCAGGTGTGTGTGTGTGCAGAGACACAGCGAACGTAGAGAGAGAGAGAGAGAGAAAGAGAGACAGAGAAAGTAAAAGAGAGAGAGAGAGAGAGAGACACGGGGCGCCGAGTCGTGGATAGAGGAGAAGGGATCCCGCGCGGAAGCCGGTTCCCCGCTAACTTGTTGAGTCAGCCAGCTCTCAGGGCTGCTCTCAGGGCTGCTCCCAGGGGCACGCGATGACCGAGAGGCTGCCCGCGCTGATCCTGCTGGCCCTGCTGGGCTCGGCGAGGGCCAACGTCGCCCAGCAGAGGAACGGCAACATCCACAACGATCCCTTAGTCGTTGAAACCACCAGCGGCCTGGTCCGCGGCTTCTCCCGAACGGTGTTGGACAGAGAGGTGCACATCTTCTACGGCATACCGTTCGCCAAACCTCCGATAGGTCCTCTGCGGTTCCGCAAACCCCTGCCGATCGAACCTTGGCACGGTGTGCTGAACGCCACCGTGCTTCCTAACAGCTGCATCCAAGAGAGGTACGAGTACTTCCCCGGCTTCCCCGGCGAGGAGATGTGGAATCCAAACACCAACATCTCCGAGGACTGTCTTTACCTGAACATCTGGGTGCCGCAGAAGCTCAGGCTCAGGCATAAGGGCTCAGAGCCGCCCAATAACGGCGACAGAAACGGTGTTCCTCTTCTGGTGTGGATCTACGGCGGCGGTTTCATGACCGGAACCGCCACCCTGGACGTCTACGACGCGGACATCATGGCAGCCACCAGCAACGTGATCATCGCCTCGATGCAGTACAGGGTCGGCGCGTTCGGTTTCCTGTATTTGAATCAGCATTTCGACAACAGCGAGGAGGCGCCCGGGAATATGGGACTGTGGGACCAGGCTCTGGCCCTCAGGTGGCTCAGGGACAACGCCGCCGCGTTCGGAGGTGACCCTGACCTGATCACGATCTTCGGAGAGTCCGCTGGAGGCAGCTCCGTCTCCCTGCACCTGATCTCGCCGGTGACCCGCGGCCTGGTTCGTCGCGGAATCCTGCAGAGCGGCACCTTGAACGCACCCTGGAGCTACATGACCGGGGAGAAGGCGAACGAGGTTGCCCGGGTACTCGTCGACGATTGCGGATGCAACTCCACCATGCTGCAGGAGAACCCGGCCAGGGTGATGGCCTGCATGAGGTCCGCGGACGCCAGGGCCATCTCTGTGCAGCAGTGGAACAGCTACTGGGGCATTCTGGGATTCCCATCGGCGCCAACCATCGACGGCATCTTCCTCCCCAAGGACCCGCTGCAACTCCTGCAGGAGGCCGACTTCAAGGACACCGAGATACTCATCGGGAACAATAAGAACGAGGGTGAGTCGGTTTCACAATTTTACACCGTTGGTATACCACCGGAATTGTCGACCGGTCGAACCGCAAGACTGTGTTTGTTTATTCCCGAAAGGTTGCCGAATTCTTCTGCGAATTATTCGTAGAATGCCTTCGATGCTTCCGAGGGCAGACTACAGTTACTCGTTTTAATACTAGAACTGCCAAACCCGTGATTTTGACAGGTCCTAGTTTTTCCTTTCGCATTTCTTCAAGTTATAACAGTGTTTTTATGTCTTGATTTTTCTTGAGCGATTAGGTGCGTCGATTTACCTAAATGATATGCGAAAAGGATTTTGGAAAAATTGTAATTGATATGAATTACGTGGAAAATGAGAAAAGGATATTTTAGATATTTTTTCTTTTGGACGATCATGGTACTAAAAATTTTAAAGATGTATCTTGTAGATCTGTAATAGTTACACAGATGCAGAAAAATTCATTGAAATCGATCGACGTACACGAGAGCTTCGTGCCATTGAAAAATAGTGAAAATGGCAATTTTTCACAATTCTTGGTCAATTTCCTTTTAAACTCCACAAATTTTTATATATTTCTACCTGTGACGTTCTTCTTTCTGCACCAATCGATTCCGATGACATTTTCAGCATAAGTAACACAAGTCTGCAAGAAGCATATTTGAAATTTTCACCACTAGTTAAATGAAATAGAAATGTTTTAAAAAATGTCTTTATTATTTATTCCTGTAATTTCTATCAATTAGAATTGTTTCGAATTCATTCTAGCGTACCGTTTAGTAAATCAATGCTTCTAGTTTGCAAATCAGTTAGTTTGCAAGTCGTTTGGTTGAATCTTTAAAAAGTTATTTAGCTTTGAATAATATCCGAATACTTTCGTGATCCACTGTATGGGTGACAGAATAATTTGTCCACGTTTAAAAGTCAATTCGAACGTTAATACATTCGTTGCACACAGTTTAGTTGAATACCAAAGAATACAAAATGGACGAAGGATAACTGTGTGTCGTACGTTTTAACTTTTCAATTGTTGCTTCGTCAAATAAATTTGATTTCATTGAATTCTTGAGGTTAAGTAAATGGAAACAGTATAGGAAATATAAATAGAAATAGAAATT
>CM052084.1:11031219-11051630 GCA_028453745.1 Agapostemon virescens
TCTGTTTCTCTCTTTCTCGTTCTACTCTCATTTTCCGGCTCTCTTTTCCACTTGCTCTCTCTCTTCCCCTTACTCACCCTCTGCCACCCTCTGTGTCCCTGTTTCTCTTTTTTTGTCCTACTCTCATTTTCTCTCTTCCCTCGCTCTCTCTTCCCCTAGCTCTCTCTTCCCCTCGCTCTCTCCTACCCTATTCCTCCCTTCCTCGTTCTACTCTAATTTTCTGGCGCTCTTTCTCTCACTTTCTCGTTCTCTCTTCCACCAGCTCTCTCTCCCATTCGCCCTCTCTCTCTCTTTCTCGCCCTCCGACGCTCCGCGACGCTCTCCGTCGCTCTCTCCGTCGCTCCGTTCGTCGGTCTCCGTCGGTCTCTCGCTCTCTCGCGGTTAACCTGTTACCCGGCTCTCGGGCATCGGTAATTAGTTCAGCTGCAGCGAGCGGAGACGCGTGCCCGCCGTTGCTGGTGCTGGCTCGTCGCTGCTTCTGCTTCTGGCTTCTGCCGTTGCTGCACCGCCGTTGCAGCTGCACCTGTCGCTCCGAACGATGCACGCCTTCATAAATACGATCCACGCGGCGGAGCAATACGTACGGGGACAGAGTGGCCCGATAAAAAGCCGCTATTAAGCTCGATCCCCAGACGTCCGGGGCCCGCCTGTAACTATACACGACGTCGCACTTTAAATTTGATTTAGGTCCACAGGCTCCTGCCTCATCCCCTCTCGCCCTTCTCCTCTCCTTGCCACCCCCTTTCCTCCTCCTTCTTCTCCTCCTCGTCCACGTATTCGTCAAACCGCCACCCTTTGTCACCCTGCGCTCCGATCACGATGTTCGAAACGGTTCTCGCAGAACGCAACCGTTTTCCAGCGACGGACGCGCGCGCCTCCCTCGTTCCCCCTTTGTTGTTAATTGCTGCTCGGTTAATTAACACATTCGCGTGGTTTGTTTCCGATCAGTTGTCCCAGAGTGAGACATTAGCCGATCCCGTTCCGGCCAGGACCAGAACAGCTGGCTCACCGACAGCCTCGGTTAATTAATCGAACGAGATTATTATTGTTTCTCTTTTCTCTTCGTCTTAAATTATTTTTAAGGCACGCGATTTCGAGATTCGCTGCGAGGCAGTTTAAATACCTTCCCGCCAATGGCACGTCGCCATTTTGGGGTTCCAGCGAGAAAAAACGACACAGGGGATTTTTGCGAAATTTTATCAACCGTCGCTGGTTGTTTTTGTTAATGCGATATGTATAATTTTTGTAAGATTAACCCTTTGGAATCGGACGGTGACTCTCAGGCACCATTAGAAATAGCTGTGACACTGTTTTAAACAATCTTTGCATCGCTAAGTTTTTGTCAAGCAAATTCGTAAAAATTGAATCGTTGCAAAAATGGGTAATAGTAAATAAATTTCATTAATAAATAAAGTCAAACAAAATAGTAATAGAATATTCTAGGTCGGAAAAGATGCCTTGGTGTTGGAGTTAAAACAGCTTCGAGTGCAAAGGGTTAAGAATTATGCACGCTGTTTTCATAGATTCGAGTGAAACAGAAAAGCACAAATACAGTTGCATTATTTCTGTTTAAATTTAAATAAAATTTGACGCAGAAGCTAAACAAAATGGCTGCTCATTGAACTTGTTAAACTCTGAGACCTGCCACTGGGAATTACGCGAGGCTGCATTGTCTGGGAGAATTGTAACCGTAACAACGATCGAATTAGTTATAAATATTTATGGGATCAACGGTGGAGAGCGTTTCGAGCGTCTCGGTGAAATTCTGGGCTAAATATTCGTTGGACGGGGAGTTTTATTATTGCGCTTGTAGAAAAACGAGAGATTGGCCTATGGTTCGCATGTGTTCGGCCGCGGGTCGCCGCATAGTCCTCGCGACGCGATAAATCTCGGGCAAAGATGGTTATCTCGGTGAGAGGACTATGCGAGACCGAGGAGACGGACGTTCAGCCACGTCGAAGCGCAACGGCGAATCGGTTCTGGGATTCTCCCTCGGACCGGAGACCCTGGAATTTCGATTTGGACTTCCGCGTGCCACGGCTGCCCACGTGCGACCTATTAGACAGCGCGGGAAATTCAAACGCGTCGAGATTTTCATCGACAAGTTCTCGTTCGACTGCGATTTCTGCGCGAATGTTCGCGATATTCGACTCTGGAAACGAGGATCCTGCTCTGTTCGCGATATTTGGCTCTGGGAACGAGGATTCTGTTCTGTTTGCGTGTAGAGGACTGCGAGGGGGCGTGGCTTCGGTGCCCTTAAGCTTGGAGGAGCGAGGGTAGTGCTCCGAGTAGCAGTTTGTCGCCAAGATAAGTTTAGAGTTTGTATTCTTCCAATTTCAGCTCTGTTGTTTGAAAGATCAGTCTTCAGGAATGCTCTGAGGGGGCGTGGCTTAGTTGCCCTTGGTTTTAAACGAGCCAGAACGGTGCCCCATAGAGCTATCTAAACCCATACCTGTTATCCATACTTGTAAAATTCCCTACTGCCTAAAAATCTAGCTTCGAGATTAAAATCAAGCTTTGAAGTTGATAATGTTGTGATTCTTTTGCAGAGTGATTCCAAGGGGGCGTGGCTTCGTTTTCCTCAGTTTGAGAGAAGCCAAAGTACTGTCTTACAGGGCAATCTAAGCCCATACCTATTGCAATTTCCCTATTCCCCAAAAATCAAGCTTTGAAGTTGATAATCTCATGATTCTTTTGCAGAGTGATTCCAAGGGGGCGTGGCTTCGATTTCCTCAATTTGAGAGAAGCCAAAGTACTGTCTCACAGGGCAATCTGGGCCCACACCTATTTCAATTTCCCTAAAAATCAAGCTTTAAAATTAACAATCTCATATTGTTATATGAAGAGTGATTCCAAGGGGGCGTGGCTTCGTTGCCCCCGATTTCGAAGTAACCAGACTAGACTAATCTACCTCCACGATACCTCGAACTTCATCGTTTCCCGAAAACGGGAATGAACGTGGCTCCGAAAATGAAAATGCTGCTGTTTTCGCGCGCGACGCGAAGTGGGCGTGGCTTAGTCGTCCGAACGTAAAAAAGCTAGCGTGTTCGAGGCATTGTACGCGCGTCTGTTCCGGTAACCGAAAAAGAAACACGATTGCACTGGAACTGGCATCGAATCGTTGGCAATTAGAGGCTCCTCGATCGAAAAGAATCGGCACGGGCCGGCAATCGTAACGCTTTCGAAGGGCCGAGTGCACTCGAGGCGCGTGCGCTCACAGGCCCTCGACACGTTTTGTGCGCATTGTGCTCGCTTATCGTTTTGGTTCCCGTGTGTTCTCTCGCTCGGCGTGCACAACCGCGTCGCTCTCGTCTGCTCGAGGACACCGCTGGAGGACCCTCTTAATCGTCCTTTCGCTGCCACCGTGTTGTTTTAACCACGCCCACTCGAACGCGAACCCTTGGGAAATCTGGCGCGAAATTCGAATTCAATGGGGGAGTCTTGTTGCAACGGACTGCGGCGGTTTCAGCGGACGAATATAAAATTCCGGGGGCATACGTATTTCCTTACTTTTCTTTCTTTTTTCATGAAATCAGCCATGAGAATAAATGGTTAAACAAACGGTGGGTATTGTCCGGCGAAAAATACGAAACAACGTGGACGTTTGCAGAGGGTGGCGGATGCGGTTGATTCCGCAGGGGGTTGGCGTCGCAGGAGGCTCGAGGAGGGGGCGGGGTTTGTATCGCGGGACGTCTCAATAAATAAGGTGTTAATTAAACGGGCATTTTGCTGAATTTATCCCCGCCGCGGCTCGGCCGGGCCCCGTGTCCGTAAATAAGCGGATATTTATAGCCCGTGGCTTTCTCCGAAGCTTCGTTTTCTGCGGTTTCTGTCTCTCGATGCTAATGTATCGCGTTCGTCCGCGCGAACCGGGGTCCACCAGCACTCACCCCTTTCCCCCGTCCTCCAGCCCGCCAATCCTACCGCGGTGGACACCGGGAGGATCGTAACGCCGGCTCCTTTTCCCCGTGAACGTGCGCGCGCGCCAGGCTACTATAAATCTATGCAGAGTTATGGCAGAGGTCGGGTTTTGTCTTAATGGTCGAGCGTGTAATTCATGGACGGGTCCCTCTCGTCGTTGGATGCGACGCGACTGCGGGCTCTGCTGTCTCACCGCAACAATTTTCCATCCTCGGACGTCAAAGCACGACGCCCGGGTCGCTGGCGACCCATTCATACACCTAACAAATCATTATAATTAGTTAAATAATATTCGATCGATTCAACTATTTCAATTTCTAGTCCTCAATCGTCGAAATGTAGAGACTGGGTCTTTGGTGACCCGTACTACACACTGCAAATCGTTACAATTATTTAAATAATATTCAGTCAATTTAACTATTTCAATTTCTCGACCTCAATCGTCGAAATGTAGAGACTGGGTCTTTGATGACCCGTACTACACACTGCAAATCGTTACAACAATTATTTAAATAATATTCAGTCAATTCAACTATCGCAATTTCTGGTCCTCAAACGTCGAAAAATAAAGACTGGGTCTTTGGTGACCCGTACTACACACTGCAAATCGTGGCAGTAATTATTTGAATAACATTCTGCTCATTAACATTTCTTAACTTCTCATTCTGAATCATCAGAAAACAAAGCGTGGGTCGTTGATGACCCATGCAATACACCACAAATCGTTAGAACAATTATTCGAGTAAAGATCCATTGAAGTACATCAATTTTTCTATCCTCAACCGGCTCAAAATAAAGCTTGGGTCGTTGATGACCCATGTCTCACACCCACAAGTCATTACAACAATTGTCGGAATGTTATTTGGCCCATTGATTAATCATGATTTACTAGAAATTATTTCGTGTCCAATTACGATTCAAATTTCCCGTGTTTTGCAATCTTGCCATTTTGTCATAAATACTTGACAAAATAGTAGATCTTCAAACTGTCGTAACTTCGTGAAAAAAAATCGTAGGAGGTCGAGCTTAGGCTTGTTTTAAAGGGCTGACTTTAAGCTTTCGAATCGTGTAGTGTTTTTGGATTAAAAAAATTTTTGCTGTGAAACTGAACCTTAAAATCAAACATGGTTACTGTTTCTCATTTCCGAATTGGACGTTCTCTGTGGACTTCCAAAAATTTTTCTCGGGATTTATGCTACGATGGTTTGAAAGATTGAAGATTTTCCTTTCGAATGAGACCAACAAATTGGATTTACGATTTTTCATTGTCATTTTATACCAATTTGAATGGAAAGAGAATTTCAGCTTCAGGAACACTCGAAAATCGCTACTTCTTCGATGGTAGTCAATGTTTGGACTACGCTAACTTCGTGAAAAAAAATCGCAGAGTAAGGAGCCTAGGCTCGTTGTAAAGGGTAAAGTCTGGGCTTTCGACATATCTACATAAAATCCTCAAAAAAAATTGTTGGTCAGAAAGTCAGACCAAAATGCAAGAACGACGATTTTTCCAACATTTTCCACATTCTGACCGCTGTACAAACTTCAAAAAATTTTTTTCAAGATCGAGTCTCCAGGGGATTACAGAATGAAGTCTTAGCTTTCCAACGAGACCAAAAACAAGGAGCTACGATTTTTTGTTCGCAACTTATGGCATTTTGACTGAATTTTGAACCTCCATCACGACAAGATTTCAAGGCCTACCAGATGTTGCGCGGCTGCCGACGTTCAATCTATCGTAACTTTGTGAAAAGTAATCGAAAAATGGCCTACTTGGGCTCATTTTAAACGTTGAAACGTACACTTTCGAGACCCCTGCGTGATTTTTCCCTAGAACCTCTTCATCCTAGCTTGCACGAGCTAGAGCGAAAATAGTGGTTGTTTGGAAGGTGGCAACCGACCAACGAGGAGGCGACGCGACGCTAAAGGGGAGTGCATCGAGTTTCTCGAAAGTTCATTACATCGATACGCGATCTCCTTCCCTTTGGCAAACTCGGAAACTTCAATCTCCGTTTACTCGGCCGAAATTCTCACGGCTCACGTAATTAAAGCCGGTAAAGCCTGGCCCCGTCTCGGCCCGTGAGGGCACCGCCTTTGCGTTCCTTGCTCGGTGCCCTCTCGGGGAGGACTGCATCTCGATCGGATCGATTAAGTCGATCCCGTGAGCGTATTGCACGAGCAGGAGGGCGGACCTCGAAAATTTCACCATTTTTCGTCTGGCCGAGCTCTTGGACCTGTCCAAAAATTTCCACCAACTTTTACGCGCCTGGAGACGCGAAGGACAGCTTCGGAAAGCCACGGTTTAAGTCTCACGAATTCCCAAAGTGCTGAACGATTTCTATCGAATTTTTGCTGTAAATTTCGAGTCTGTAAAAATCTCGTTAAGATGGTCCGGGATCGGACGGGGCCCTAGGACCCTTTCTTCCCTTAGGAACCGGGGGCCGCACACCCTCTGTGACCCTCGATCGCTCCTCCCCTCCGTCCGTCCCCGATCAGCCGTCAGTCGATACCCTTCGATCCCGCGGCATCAATCTCGCGCAGAAATTAATCTTATGGGTCCGCGCGCAGCGTTCATGTTTCGCAATAATTACAGGGCTCCGTCGGGGCCGAGCTCCCCCTCCCTCTCTCCTCTCTGTCCCCTCCGCCGTGGCTCGTTTCCGCGGGCCCGGGCCCCGTTTTAATACGGTTTCGCACGAATCTAATATTTCCCCGTATATAAATTATCGGCAATTAAAACGGGAAAAAATGGAGTACAGGCTCGGTCCCGCGGCACGAAAAAACTGAGGAACCCGGGGGTGAGATAGACGACCGGTCGGGCCCCGGCGAACGGGGTCCCGTGTCTAGCGGGTTTTTTACCTGACGGAACCGAGCACGGTTTATTCCCGGCGGGAATCGCTCTCGTGCATCGCGAGGCCGAATCGTGACGGTGTACCAACCACCGGAAGACGATCGCACAAGATCCCGTCCAATTGCGGGCCCCTCGTTTCGTCACGGTCCCGCCGGACGCTCCTCCTACTCGCAAACGTTTAGGTTATCATCGTTTCGACAAAAACTCAAACGTCAAGATTCATTCGTCGAAACTTTCAATCTCATATTCGTCGTTTTCAGCTTTGCAAATTGGGCCTTATGCCCGGTACGCGAGGCATACCAGACCGTACACGTACCTAACAGTATCTAACACGAAACTTCTGAAAAATTGCTAACAACATTTATGCTGATCTTCGAGCAGGCCCCTCGAGAAGTCAGGCCCCTATTCGAAAAAAAGTTCGCGGCAGAAATCGTAGCGCGATCGTTAGTGTCTTCTCGGGAAGAAGGCACACGTCGCAGATCGTGTCAATTCGCAGAAACTCGCGACGGTTCGCAGCGAACGACGACGGAGGGACACGGGGGTGGGCCCAGGAGGGTGGGAGGGGGTCCGAGGAAGGTCCCCGAGTTCCTCGAACGGGCTCCCGAAAGGGTAACGCGTCCGTTTCTCGAATCTGCGATCGAGTCTCGAAAAGCTGGCGACTGAAGGGTTGGCGAAACAGAGCAAAACGGAGGGGAAGAGGGGACCGACGGACCCATCGAGGGGCGGTCGGGGGGAGAGGGGGAAGGTTGCGGGGGCGCTCTGGGGAGAGAATTCGAGCGAGTCAGTGCCTATTGGCGTTCGAGCGGAACGATATCTCGGTGGTGCGGACATAAATCCCGGCACCACGTACACGTTGCACGCCCCCACAGCACGCCCCCCCATTAACTTTTTAATCTCCGGGGCCTCGGCCGCGGCGCGCTCAACAGGAAGAAGCGGGAGAACCCGGTGGAACAGGAGGGGGACCGGGGGGAGTCGGTTGCGGGCCCGGATCGGGCCTTTTCGGGCCCGGGGTCGAGCATCTAGTTAGCATCCTTTCAGACACGCGGTCTACCAGCCTCTCCCCGGGCTCCTCGGGCCCCTCAGGCCCCGGACCCCTGCATCCGGATGTGTCAGCGGTCCACCCCGGGGTATCTGTGTTCCTGTCGGGGACCGATAAGTGCGCCAGAAATTGACGCGAAATTTAAATTTACCGAGAAACTCCCACCATCGCTCCGCCGAGGCAATTATTCTGTTCGCCTGTACGACGTATGTACAGTTCGATATTTGAATTTTGAAAAATTGCTGCGTGCACAGTCAGAAGGAAGGTTCGAGATCGTGTGTGG
Organism: Agapostemon virescens; assembly: GCA_028453745.1. Lineage (NCBI taxonomy): Eukaryota > Metazoa > Arthropoda > Insecta > Hymenoptera > Halictidae > Agapostemon > Agapostemon virescens. Next base: position 11,039,308 of record CM052084.1, read on the forward strand.
AAATTTTGAAGTCGATTCGACGACGCGTGCGAAAGTTGTATCGTTTTCAATCGGAGGGTGTACATTGAAGCATTGGGCGAACGTGAGACAGCACTATGGCCGCCATTTTGTGAAAAAGGAGATTTAAAAAATAGGTTCGTTTAGCCCGAAGGTAGTGCAATACTTGGGTGAAACAGATTTCTTATTTGTTAATTAATTATTTCAGAAAAAAATGTCAACGGAGCATGGGATTCCTCCATAGATTCAAACTAGTGCAACTCAAGCACCCATTAGACGTCTGCTGAGGATGCTCCAGCACCGCCATTTTGTTAGACAAGGAAATTATAAAAATACGTTCGCATACCTCGAGGTCTACGCAATGTATACCAGCTTTCAAATTTTCCATTCGCCCGTCCAGTTTTTCCAAAAAAATTGCCCAAATTGGACAATCTAGGACCAAATATGCCATCTAGTAACTGTTTTGCTGAGGATGGCACAGCGTCGTCAATAGGTTAGCTAGGGGGACCAAAAAAATACGCGTGTACAGGTTGAAATGCGTACAATGCACTGTCGTTGTTCGATTTTTCATTGCCCTGCACGTTTCTCTAGAAAAAATTAGCAAATCTAGATCGGTTGACGTTGTCGCGTAGGGAAAATTGGAAATGATATATATTCGAGGATTCGGAGCACAGGAGCGCTATCTGGGGCACTCGGTGGCGCGCGCGAGCGCACGCGCGGTGTCTGCGGGTGCCTTAATTTACAAGAGCGATCGCGATCGCGGCGATAGCCGGCCTTGTCGGGATATAATTTAGCGGTAGTCCGCTTCTACACACGATCTCTCCAATCAACCACTTAGCCCGACGATGTATTTACGAGGTGTTTCGTAATTTTCTCTAATTCGACGCGACTCGCCTCCTCAGCCGATCTCAGCGGTGCAACGACGAGGAGAGTAGGTGGGGAGGGCGCATGCGCGTCCTTCGCTGAGAGCACGCGACTTTCGGCGGCTACGCGAACGAAAATCGGCGGCGGCGCGTTAACGTTACGGTTCCGCGCGATTTGTCTTCTCGGGAGGCTGCCGAGCCGGCGCGGCGCGGAAGATACGATCCGCCGATAGATCTTCATTCGATGATCGCTCGGATCGCGATAAGCATCGGCCTGAGACCTCGATCTCTCGGGGCTTCGCCGCTTTAGCGCTGCCGAGGATCGCCGATCCGCCGAGTTTCGCAATTTTTACCTGGCTCCCGATGACAGTTTATGATTGCTAATGGCGCAAGGAGCTGCCGAGAGAAGGGACGAGGGTGAAGCCTGCGAAATAATCCCCCTTGCAAATTTTTATTGCCTCGAGATTATTTATTTCCTGCCGCAGAACCGAATAATCGAGGAAACAAGCCTTTCGATGGTCCCGCGTATATCGGTGAGTTTGCGAATTTTTCTAGAAAAAACGGCGACAGATTTTTGAAAAAGAGTGCCCGGAGATTGTTCCCGCATGCTTTGAGATTCTGTATGTATTTTTGTTATCGTGATTTGTTTATTGGTAGACTTTGTATGCAGCCCGAGGCGAGCACCTTGCATACCTCGCAGATTTCCTCGATGTATATCGCCAGAATGAAATTCGCCTAATTATTCTGGACGAACTGGCGCACCGATTTGATCGACCTTGAAGCGCGAGGTCAAGGGCACCATCCTAAGCAACTTTGTACGCCCCTGCAACCGTTGCCCGGCTCAATCGAAAAAGACACGAACGAGCAGACTGGAATTACCGATTAAACGCATTCTCTTTTGGTCACGGCTGGAGTTATTATTATTACGGGTTTACGATTATGGGAGTAAGCATCGCCGCGACAGGCTTATGGCGCTTCCTGCGGCGTACCAAGCGGAATTAACCGAGCGCCGATCCATCGCCGATAAACAAAACTCTTCGGCTAATTGATTCCTTGATTTTCCGGGGTCGGCCTCGACGATTTCGTTTTTCGATGAAAAATCTTCCACCAGGTTTCTCTCCTCTCCTCCCCTCCGGTAACCGTCGTCGTCTTCCCTTCTTTCATCCTCGCCCTGTTGCGCCTCCATCATTTACCTCGGATCGTGCGAAAATTCGAGAGTGCACTGAATATTCACGAGCGGTTCTCCATTCCTCGCAGCACACTTTGTCTTCCTCCTGCCCTTCGGAAACAAGAGAGAAAAGACATCCGAAGGGGGGCAGCCTTCCCCCCTAAGGCCCCCCTCTCGGAGAGGAACGAAGTCTCAGTCCCTCACGACTAGCGATGGGATCTGAAACACTTCGAATCGCTCCGATCCAATGTTTATCACGAAAAAGTGGAATCGCAAATCCTACAGAGAAGCATAATCCACAAAAATGAAGGAAATTAACATTAGCTCCTGCATGAAACGCAATCATACACCTCTCAATAATCACACAAACCTTCTCAAATCGTAGACAAATCTGAAGTGACCTCCTCAAACCTCGTGAAACATCGACAAACCTCCACATACCTCGACAAACCTGGCAATCTATTCACTCAAGAGCTTGATGATTCAGTCAAGAACTTGATGATTCAGTCAAGAGCTTGATGATTCACTTAAGAGCTTGATGATTCACTTAAGAGCTTGATGATTCACTCAAGAGCTTGATGATTCACCCAAGAGCTTGATTCACTCAAGAGCTTAATTCACCCTTCTAAAAATAGGTCTCCGATTCTTTTGAAATTTTGGCTACACGTTTCTAGACACGTAGGCAGAGTGTATGCCAAATTTCAACCCGATCGGAATCGAATTGCAGCCGTGGCGCGACTTTGAAGTTTCGGGGCCATCGATGGCGAAAATGGGAAAAATGGGGTTGATAAAAGGTAGCTTCCTGAAGTCTCCTGATATGCTAGCCTAGATTTTGATGAGCTCTACTTAAAGGGGAAGGTTTGACGAAGATTTTCGTTTTTGAATCGTGTCGATAGCTCTAATAGTTTGGCCGGGGCACGACTTCAAAGATTTGCCAAATATCGACGAAAATCGCTAAATATTGAAGGTAACCCCCTTCTCAATATCGCGAAAAATCGTGAAAAAATTATAGGTCTCCGATTCTTTTGAAATTTTGGCTACACGTTTCTAGACACGTAGGCAGAGTGTATGCCAATTTTCAGGTCGATCGGAATCGAATTGCAGCCGTGGCGCGACTTTGAAGTTTCGGGGCGATCGATGGCGAAAATGGGAAAAATGGGGTTGATAAAAGGTAGCTTCCTGAAGTTCCCTGATATGCTAGCCTAGATTTTGATGAGCTCCTCTTAAAGAGGAAGGTTTGAGGAAGATTTTCGTTTTTTAATCATGTCGATAGCTCTAATAGTTTGGCCGGGGCACGGCTTCAAAGATTTGCCAAATATCGACGGAAATCGCTAAATATTGAAGGTAACCCCCTTCTCAATATCGTGAAAAATCGCGAAAAATCTTTAGGCCTCCGATTCTTTTGTAATTTTGACAACACGTTTCTAGATGCTCGGTGAGAGTGTATGGCAATTTTCAGGTCGATCGGAATCGAATTGCAGTCGTGGCGCGACTTTGAAGTTTCGGGGCCATCGATGGCGAAAATGGGAAAAATGGGGTTGATAAAAGGTAGCTTCCTGAAGTCTCCTGATATGCTAGCCTAGATTTGGAGAGCTCTGCTTAATAAATCATGGAATCTATGAAACCTAGAAAACGATCATTATCAGACAAATCTGAACGAACCTTATCGAACCTCGTTAAACCTCGTCAAACCTCGTCAAACATAAAACTCCAAATCCTCCGGATGAAAATGTTTTAGGTTCGCTGGATAAACTTGCCGAGCACAGAATGCCCATCGCTACACACGACTCGACAAACTTCGAATAAAAGCACGCGAAATGAAAAAGGGACGAGGAGAAAACATAGGATCGTGGCGGAAGGGGGGGGGCGAGATATGGGCCCTTGGGTGGGGTAGGGCTCGGAGGGGTTCGAGGGGGATTTTAACAAGAATTTCGCTCGGAGCTCGCAAAGAGACGATGGGGCCCCGGCTGAGGATGGGAAGAGACCGTTCTCGTTCGGTTCTCTCCCTCCCACGCGGCCCGGGGTGGCTAACCCATCATTATCGACAATTTATCAATAGCCAATAATATTATATTAAAGCGGCGGGCCGCGTTCCGCAACGCCGTGGAAACCACAGCCCGAAATACGGCGGGCTGGAAGTCGTGCGCGCCGCCACCCTCGCCGACGGGATCCTCGTGATCCTCTTCTCTCGGCTCCGAAGATCCCATTTTTCTTTTTTATTATCCAGCGGTAATTAGACTGCGCATCTCTAAGCAGCCATCCGGCGAACAAATTTTTATGAAGCGATCGAACGGCTGTATCCGGCAGGTCAATTCTTTCAGCGGTTTCCGTGGAACAGAGAGGCTCGACAAATTTTTTCTTGCCGCCGAGGGTAACGTAGGATCCAAGATCAGAGTTTTAGCTTTCCAACGAGACCAGGAAAATGGTCCTACGATTTTTTCTTGCCGTTTTATCGCATTCGGAACGAACTATGGGACATCGGTATTTGGACGATCGAAGGGTTACCTGATTTTCGATAGTCGTCGATATTCGAACTTTTGCCACTTCGCGAAAAAAAATCGTAGGACCACCTACCTGAGCTTATTTGAAAGGGTGAAATCTGCGCTTTCAATATATCCGAGTCATTTTGTCTGAAAAAATTTTTATTCCCAGCTACGAATAAAATGGTCAAAATTGTCATTTTTGGTCATTTTCCAGATTTGTATGTCTCTGAAGAGCCGAACAAATTTTTTTCACAATTTAGACTGACAGAGATTTGAAGAATGAAGTCTCCTCTTTCTAACGAGTCCAGAAAAAGCTCGATACGATTTTTTTAAACAATTTGGCGACACTTTGAATGAAAAGAGTACCGTTGGTACTAGAACACCTGCCTCGAGAAAGATCCTCTATTCTAGCTAAATATTGACCGATATTTAAACATTTGTAACTTCGCGAAAAAAAATCGCAGGACCATCTACCTGAGCTTATTTTAAAGGGTAGAATCTGTGCTTTCTGTATAGCTTCACCATTTCTTTGAAAAAAATTTTTTCTGTATGCTGTGAGCAAAAAAGTAAAATTTGTCAAATTTTGGCCATTTTCAAATTCAAATGCCTCTGGAGAGATAGAAAATTAATTTCGATGACTAGGACCACATCAGATTTATAGAATAGTATTTCCTCTTTCAAACGAGTCCAGAAACAACTCGATACGATTTTTTTTAACAATTTGGCGACACTTTGAATGAGAACACTACTGTTGCCATTAAAGCACATGTCTATAATCCTCGACAATTTTAACCATTCGTAACTCCTCGATAAAAAATCGTACGATTATCATGCTAGGTTTATTCAGAAGAGAGAAGTGTCCTCTTTACGCGACCGTAATTCATTATTCCTCAGAATTGTTTAACCGCAAAGTACAGCAGAGGAGAGAAAATGGTAGTTAGCTGGGGCAGGTTAATCTAATTCCTCGAGGAGTTTGTAGTGCAACAGCAAGCTGGAAAAGAAGCAGATCGTGGGACGATAGAAAAATGAGTCGGTTAACTCTCCCCGGCACGCTCCGACAGTATCCGAGTGATTACGATATTTACCGAAGCCTTAAAGAGCCCGTAAACCCGCCCCCGGCCGCGTCATTGCGATTCGAACGACTTCGCGGTTTTGCATATAATGTGCGAGCGCGGTGACGCGGCCCCTTCATTTCCACTTTGTTTACCCAGACGGCAGCTTCAACCCTCGACCCTTATGTTGACAATGGCGTACCCGTTTTTACATTCCACTTAACTAGCTGCAAAAATTCCTAACCCGGTAAATATTTTACTAAATCGGGCAACACTTCAATTTTAACCATTGACGTTATTGAGCATCGATTCTGGGCTCAGCAATATTAGATTTCGGCGGCTTTCGTCGCAGAAATGGGCCTGTAAAAATACTTTTGCGGTTCTGGACGGTTATATGTCTCTCTAGATTCAGACTCTTCCTCCTGGCGGTCAGTTTACGGGAGGTCGCATTAAAATTCGCGAGCGAAAACGAGACCAACGCAGACGAATTCGCAAGCTAAGCTGCGACCACGCGCTCAAATTCGCAAGCGAACCAGCAAGCAGCGCATTCGAATTCGCAAGTTAAGGTGCAAGCTCGCGCTGACATTCTCAAGCTAAGCTGCGACCACGCGCTCAAATTCGCAAGCGAACCAGCAAGCAGCGCATTCGAATTCGCAAGTTAAGGTGCAAGCTCGCGCTGAAATTCACAAGCTAAGCTGCAAGCACACGCTCAAATTCGCAAGCTAAGCTACAAGCTCGCGCTCAAATTTGCAAGCTAAGCTACAAGCTCGCGCTCAAATTCGCAAGCGAACCAGCAAACAGCGCATTCGAATTCGCAAGTTAAGGTGCAAGCTTGCACTCAAATTCTCAAGCAAAGCTGCAAGCTCGCGCTCAAATTCTCAAGCTAATGTACTCGATTTCGCAAAGGAAACTTCGAGCAACATATTCAAATTCTCGAAGGAAGCCGCGAAAGATATATTCAAGTTCGCAAGAGAAATCGCAAAGCTCGAGCTCAAATTTGCAAAGGAAACCGCAAGCAACATACTCAAATTCGCAAAGGAAGCTGCAAGAAACATACTCAAATTCGCAAAGGAAGCTGCAAGAAACATACTCAAATTGGCAAGCTCTAGCGCATATTCGCAAGGGAAGCTGCAAGCAACATACTCAAAGTGGCAAGCACCAGCTCATGTTCGCAAAGGAAGCTGCAAGTAACATACTCAAATTCGCAAACGGAGTCGCAAGCAATATACTCAAATTCGCAAAGGAAGCTACAAGTAACATACTCAAATTCGCAAAGGAAGCTGCAAGAAACATACCCAAATTGGCAAGCTCGCGCTCGTATTCGTAAAGGAGGCTACAAGCAACACACTCAAATTCGCGAAGGAAGCTGCAAGCAACATACTCAAATTCGTAAAGGAAGCTGCAAGAAACATCCTCAAATTGGCAAGGGAAGCCGCAAGCTCGCGTTCAAATTCGCGCAATTCGTAAGCGACACACTCGAATTCGGAAGCGACGGTTTTCTCGCGGTCTCGCGGTTCGCGCGTCGCAGTATTGGGCTCGTTAGGCTAATAACATTGTGGATTTCGATAGGTTCGGACACGCGGGTCTATCTGGAGGAATCAATCACGCCGACGGACAACCGACATGCCTGGTCCTGCCGGTCGGTTTAATTAACATTTAATTATCACAGTCGAGCCGCGACGCTGTCAAAGATAATACTCGTGTTCCGCGTCCGGTCTGTCTGGCCTCTCTCGGCGAACCGTTCGCGAACTGAACCGCGACCGACCCGCTGGGAATCCTCCTAGTCTGCGAGCATGCTGCGCAGGAAACCGCGCGCCTCAGCTTTTCGCAATTAGGTCGCTAATTGCGCCGCGATTAATTCATACGCGGGAAAAACGCGCGATTTTATGAACCCCCGGGGTGAAGGGCTGATGGGCGCGCCAAGTGGCCCCTGGGGGCCAAACGGCTCCCAGTCGATGGCGCCCGCTCTTTTGCAATTAGTTGGCCAATTAACTTCGGAATATTTTAATAAACCAACCAAGACATTTTTCATATCAACTGGAGATGGGAAATGTCGATGAGATCCATTCGAGAGCACGCGAGCAGGTCCAAGTGGCCCCTGGGGGCCAGCAGCAACTCACTTCGAAATGATTAGAACTCATTTTTTAATAACGAAACATTAGAGTAATTGACATTTCTGTCGAATGGCAAGGGAAATCTTGATCGGGCTAAGTGGGGCATGACAGAGTACCAGAGAGTCCCAGAGGGCCCAAACCGACCCGGTAGGGCCCACATTGACAACACTCTCTCAGTTGCAATTAAAAAATAGAAAACTGAAGATGTCTATGGTACCGGAAAGAAAAGGTTTCGATGATTACAATTGCAGACTAAATTATTGAACTAGGTGGAGCATCTCATTGGGCCCAAAGAGGCCCAAGCCGGTAGAGCTCGCCCAGTTACAATTACAAAATACAAACATGAAAATGTCTATAGTACCACGAAGGAAAGAACGATGGGTCCGATTGGAAAGCAAACTATCGAATCACCTGTAGCATTTCGTTGAGCCCAAAGAGGCCCAAGCCCACAGAGCTGGCCCAGTTACAATTACAAAATAGAAACATGAAAATGTCTATAGTACCACGAAGGAAAGAACGAATGGGTCCGATTGGAGAGTAAACAAGCGAATTAGCCGGAGCGTTCCATTGGGCCCGACGCGGGCCGACGCGGGCCGATTCAGTCCGAACTAGTAATGCTCGGTCTCTCACGGAAAGCAGCGGTCACTTCCGGCGTGGCTAACCGATTATATATTCGCCGCTCGCAGAAGGACGAAGTCGGGAGAGAATCAGCCGTTTAAACACGAGCCGGTGAGCTTCCACGAGGCTTGTCCAGTGGCCGGGATCACGCTAACCCCTCGTTAAGTCATAATTTACCCCCACCGATCCTAGTCGAGGCTACGAGCACGCTGCCGACTCGAGCACGGCCGAGACACGCCACGTCAACCAGAGTCTTCCTATTTATATTCCACGGCGACGCGGACGGCCTCGGCTAATTAAATATTAATTAAAACCCTTGCATACGACAGTCGCCGGCTCGGTCCACGAGCTGAGCTTCCGCCCGCGGAAACGGCCAGACGCTTTCTTCTCGACGCTTCGCCCCGTAGTTCCCTCATCGGTCTTGCAAATTACTGTCAATCTATAATTTACAAATTTGCATCGTCCGCGATCAATTTTCATTCACGAAATTACTACCAATTTTCATTCAAGAAATTACGATCAATTTCTGTGCAACCGTTTAATTATTGAGCTCTTCCACTCGAAGCTGTTAAAAAATCTAGGCTAGCATATCAGGGGACTTCAGGAAGCTACCTTTTATCAACCCCATTTTTCCCATTTTTGCCATCGATGGCCCCGAAACTTCAAAGTCGCGCCACGGCTGCAATTCGATTCCGATCGGGTTGAAATTTGGCATACACTCTGCCTACGTGTCTAGAAACATGTAGCCAAAATTACAAAAGAATCGGAGACCTATAATTTTTTCGCGATTTTTCACGATATTGAGAAGGGGGTAACTTCAATATTTACCGATTTTCGTCGATATTTGGCAAATCTTTGAAGTCGTGCCCCGGCCAAACTATTAGAGCTATCGACATGAACCAAAAACGAAAATCTTCGTCAAACCTTCCCCTTTAAGGAGAGCTCATCAAAATCTAGGCTAGCATATCAGGGGACTTCAGGAAGCTACCTTTTATCAACCCCATTTTTCCCATTTTCGCCATCGATGGCCCCGAAACTTCAAAGTCGCACCACGGCTGCAATTCGATTCCGATCGACCTGAAAATTGCCATACACTCTCACCGAGCGTCTAGAAACGTGTAGCCAAAATTACAAAAGAATCTATTCAAACGCAGTCGCAACGATTTATAAATTTGCATGGTCCACGATTTGCAAATCGTGCAAATTTGCAGTCCTATCTGTCGCAAAATTTTGCACAGCGATTTGAACGTAAATGAAATAGTTTCAGTTGTAATTCGCGATGTTTCGACACCATCTTGTGCGTCGTCGACGCCATCAACTTCCGGTGGGTTAATCGATGGGTTAGGTCTGCCTACCGAATTATACGGAAACTAATTTCCCTCGATCCAAGAGGAAAAACCACTTCCGCGGCGTTCGAGAGATCGATCGACGGAATTCCCTGTGTATCGAGTCGCGATTAGATTGTGAAGCTCGATAGAGGGGATAAAGTGGAGGTACGATTAATAATTAATTGCGCGCCCATTATCGGGTGATCGACCGTCGTCGTTATCGATCAAGTCGTCATCGGAAGCTCGTTCTTCTTTTCTCGAGGGACGTACGACGACTGGTCGCGACCGATCCTATCTGTTATTAATTATTAGCCCGCGCGAATGTTTATGTTAATGGCCATTCGGCCGAAGAAATGTTGCTTCTTTATTTTTATTCCTCGTGGAAACTGGCGATTCAACATTCGCAATTTATGCTCGCAGAATAAAACTGTCGGGGCAGCCGTTTCGACGCTTTTATGGATGATTAACAGACGTCAACGATTATGCAGAAAATTTGTTTTAAACAAAAATGATCGTTCCTTCGGGAAGTGTAGATGGAACAGCAAACTGTTTGACGAGTTTAGGCGTGTTTAGGGAGTTTGAATATTTTTTGTCATGGTTTAGTATCGAAAAGCAGAGTCTCCCCTTTCCAACGAGACTAAAAACTATCGTCTACGACTTTGCGTTGCCATTTTATGGCACTTTGAAGGAAATATCAAGCAGTAGCATAGAGGCAATTTGGTGGAACTGTGTTTTGAGTGATCGTCGATATTTAAATTGTTGTAACTTTGAGGGAAAAAATCGTAGCACGATCTACATACGCTTATTTTAAAGGGTGACATCTGCGCTTTCGACCTACGTTGGTCATTTCTTTCAAAAAAATTTTTCTATCAACTGCGAGCAAAAATATAGAATCGATTCCTTTTTAGAAAATTGTTGGATTCAGAAGCCTGCCCAGAATTCAGAACATTATTTCCATTACTGGGACCACAATACAGATAAAATATGATCTCTTAGCTTTCTATAGAGACCAGAAACATTCCAGTACGATTATTTGTTTCCATTTTATGGCAATTTAAGTGAAAAGGGTGCTGTTACTTTAAAAATACATAACTTCAGAGTATACACCCTGAACATTAGTCGATACTTAAATTATTGCAACTTTGGAAAAAAAAATCGTAGCATCACCTACTTGGGCTCATTTCAAAGGGTGACACCTACGCTTTCGACCTACGTTGGTCATTTCTTCCAAAAAAATTTTTTGTGTCAGCTGTGAACAAAAATGTCGAATCGATCCCTTTTTGGAAAATTGTTGGATTCAAAAGCCTGCCCAGAATTCAGAACATTATTTCCATTACTGGGACCACAGTACACATAAAATATGATCTCTTAGCTTTTCATAGAGACCAGAAACATTCCAGTACAATTTCCTGTGTCCATTTTCTATCGCCTTTAAGCAGAAATTGAACAGAGCGTGATCGCGGTTCGCGGAAGCGGTTAATGGAAAATTCAATTCATATTTCATGGTTTTTCGGAGAGCGTTATCTACGTCGATCGCGTAACGATCCACAGTCCGTTCGGTTTAATAATTGACGAACGCAAGAAGGCGACAAGAGGGAGAGAGAGAGAGAGAGAAAAAGAGAGAGCCGTGTATCCATCGCGGTTTTTATCGGTCGGCCGTCGTTGACGATCGCGCGACGGAATATCATTTCAGGCGGGGGCTTCCAATTAGGCGTCGAATTCCGCGTTGAAATCACGAACGGACGCCCACGCGAAAAAAATATGGCGGCCGGCACGAAAGCCGCGTCCTCGCGAAAGAAATATATCGGGCCCGGTGATCTAGCGGCGCCGTGAAAGATAATTATTCACGTTTAGATAACGAACGGCCGGCGATCCTATCGGGCGGGGGCGTCCATTAGCGGGGCTGAGCTTCGGCCGAACCTACATCCACACCGCGGATACACGCATACACTGTGCACCGTCGTTCTCCGCTGATAACTTGCCTGGAATTGATGGAGGATCTTTCATTAGGATGTCGTTTTAAAATGTCGCCTGTCGCCGCGAAAATGGAATCGCGAGTTAACGCGCACAAGCCAAAAAGGAATAGTCTAGCTATCGGCCATCGTCATCTTCAACTTTCCGCTTCGATAGTAATATTTCCGCGGTAGAAATTACGTAGACTTGTAGAATTAAGTCTACGCTTGCCGTAGCCTCCGAAGAATGCACCCACAACGTTGTTTTCGGAATTTTATGGCACCTCGAATGAAGTTAGAACCCGGGGATATTGAAGGGTTACTGGAATTTCGAGGGTGCTTTAGTTTCAAGCTTTCGTAATTTTGTGAGAAAAAATCGTAGGACCATTTACTTGGGCTTATTTTAAAGGTTGAAATCTGCGCTTTCGATGTATGTCTGTCAATTTGTCCGAAAAAATTTTTGCTCTTAGCTACGAATAAAATGGTTAAAATTGTCATTTTTTGGTCATTTTTCAAATTTGTACATGTCTAGAAGGTCGAAACAAATTTTTCTCGTTATTTAGACAAACATAGATTTAAAGAATGAAGTCTCCTCTTTCGAACGAGTCCAGATTCAGCTCGATACGATTTTTTTTCACCATTTGGTGACACTTTGAATAAAAAGAGTGCCGTTGACATTAAAAATCCAACTCTGATCGGACCTTACATCCCAGGTTAATATTTGTCGATATTTAAATATTTGTAACTT
>CM052084.1:11056630-11066844 GCA_028453745.1 Agapostemon virescens
TATATTTTTCCCTAGGCTCTAGGTACTATCATAAATTAAACACTGCAGTGTCCTAAATCCCTCTCTAGTTCCTAGAGTATTCCCCCTAGTTTCTAGTTTGTCTCCATATTTATTTTCAGAATATATTCCCTAGTCCTTATATTTTTCCCTAGGCTCTAGGTACTATTATAAATTAAACACTGCAGTGTCCTAAATCCCTCTCTAGTTCCTAGAGTATTCCCCCTAGTTTCTAGGTTGTCTCCATATTTATTTTCAGAATATATTCCCTAGTCCTTATATTTTTCCCTAGGCTCTAGGTACTATCATAAATTAAACACTGCAGTGTCCTAAATCCCTCTCTAGTTCCTATAGTATTCCCCCTAGTTTCTAGTTTGTCTCCATATTTATTTCCAGAATATATTCCCTAGCCACTAGATTTTTTCCTAGGCTTTAAAGACTGCAGTACCATAGACGACTTTCTAATTCCAAAAATATTCTCTAGTTCCTACAACACTCCATGGTCCGTAAATTATTCCCTAGTTTCTGGATCCTCCCTTTCCAAGGATATGAAGGAATAACGATCGTCGGATGTCTTTGGAAACGGTTTCCCTTATTTGCTGTCGGCGTTCGTTTGAAAACGGCGCCGAGTGTTCGAGCTCTCGAAGACGGCAGGTGTTTATTCGTCGCCGACACGAGAATCGACCTTGATTCTCGACAGGTTTCGTCTGATTCGTTTATCGTCGTCGAAACCATCAAGGAGAGTCATTAAAATTGGTAACATGTCTGTTGAAAGTTTATTATTTCATAATTATCAGCCAGGAGCAATTAAGCCACGCCCACTCGTGGTACTCCACACCTAGAAAACACAAGATCATCACTATCCCAGGTAAACCCACGGAAAATACGTAGTCTAAGAAAGACACAGTCAGAAAATACTCTATGCAACACTGTTCTGGCTCTGTAGAAACCAAGAGCGAATAAGCCACGCCCACTCGTGGCACTCTACCCATAGAAAATACAGTATCATCATTATCTTAGGTAAACCCATCGAAAATACGTAGTCTAAGAAAGACACAGTCAGAAAATACTCTATGCAACACTGTTCTGGCTCTGTAGAAACCAAGAGCGAATAAGCCACGCCCACTCGTGGCACTCTACCCATAGAAAATACAGTATCATCATTATCTTAGGTAAACCCATCGAAAATACGTAGTCTAAGAAAGACACAGTCAGAAAATACTCTATGCAACACTGTTCTGGCTCTGTAGAAACCAAGAGCGACCAAGCCACGCCCACTCGTGGCACTCTATCCATAGAAAATACAGTATCATCATTATCTTAAGTAAACCCATCGAAAATACGTAGTCTAAGAAAGACACAGTCAGAAAATACTCTATGCAACACTGTTCTGGCTCTGTAGAAACCAAGAGCGACTAAGCCACGCCCACTTACGACACTCCACCCACAGTGAACATAAAATCATCACTCGTAGACCCAATTTTATTACAAAACAGACATTTTAAATGGTTCCACTGGCTAATGTAGAGCGCTCCCAAGGGCAAAGCTCGCTCCCAGGGGCCAGGAACGTGTTTCGACGATGCCCGATCTAATGGAAATTATTAGAATAATTGGGAAAAACGAAGAAAGGTTCAAGGAAGAACCGTGTACATGGAAATTCTTTGGTGTTCGTCGAAGAACGGCGGCGAACAGGAGCACCTCCTCCGAGTTCCCGGTCCGCAGGTGTAACCCTGCTTCGCTTACGCATACAGCTGGGTGAACGACACCTGCGGAGGCGCTCCAGACCGGGAAATTATGCCGCGTAGCCGCGTACCTCGCGTGTTATATTTATTGCGAGCCTGGTATCGGCGAATCGTCGTAATTTATTTCGCGTCACGCGTTAATTAAGGGACATCGACGGGCTTCGCCGGAACACTCTTTCCCCGTCGACTTTCCACGACAAACTTAACCGACCACGATCGAAAGCCGATCTGCGATTTTTCAGACCGAGAGACAACCGATTTATCAAATTCAAGAAAAATCGGTCAGTCGATTCTCGACCCTCTTCTACCGTTGCTTTCTGTGCTACGGTTCGCCAAAAAAATTTAGTGCAACGCAACCGTGCAGCGGAGGAGTTAGGATTTTTTTCGAAATTTTTATTTACAGATTCTGACCGCAGAAAAATTTAGAAAATTACTTCGCTCAGAACGTGCCTAATCTAAGGGAAGGGAAAATGGCAAACTTTGTGTCCGGTTTTTGGCACGGAAAGGAGTGCGTAAATTTTGAAAAAAATCTGGCTTATTGTAGGAGCCCTGGTGAGTATCTGTGAATTTTTTCGAAATTTTTAATTGAGAATGCTGATCGCAACAACAGTTTACATAATGCCTTCAATTGGAAGGTGTCTAATTCAGGCAAAGGAAAAGGGCAAACTTTGAAGTCGTTTTTTGGCACAGAATCAAAAGCGTAAATTTTGAAAAAAATTTGGGACTTCACTGACACATAGATGAGTATCTGAGAATTTTTTCAAAATTTTTAATCGACAATTCTGACCGTAACAAAAGTTTACATATGCCCTCAATGGGAAGGTGTCTAATTCAGGGAAAGGAAAAATGGCAAACTTCAAGTTCGTTTTTTGGCACAGAATGGGCTACGAAAATTTCGTAAAAAATCAGACGAGTCCCCGGAGTGCAGACGATGGTTTGCAAATGTTTTTCGCATATTTTAATTAATAATCCAGGTTGCAAAACAGAGGCCGGCATTCGGTGCACGGCGGACCTTAGCATGCGATTATAGCGGCGTGGATTATTGATGGTGTTGGTGAGTCAGAAAATTGTAGAGTCCCGTGGAAAAAGGCCGCGGGCGACTCGCGCACGGAGAAACGCGACAAAGCGACGCGACGCGCTTGTTCGAGGGGAACGGTTCATGATAAATCATCGACTCGAGCGAATGAACGTCGACTCCGGGGAATTGAGACGTGTATCCGCGATCGAGATAAACCGTTAGCTGGAATCTAACGAACGTCGACGCGCGGAAAGATTGTCCGCGCGCGTGCGCCATTCCGATCGATGATCGCGAACAGATGAGCGAATCGATGACGCGCCTCTTCCAGCGAACCGGCCGTCAACGACTCTTCCAGCCGCTCAAACAACGCCACGGAAACAAACCGCTCATTCCCCTTCACCGTTCGCGAAACTTCTGCCAACGGAAACATCACAGAAAAAGTTTACCGAAAAATCCCAAAAAATTCTCAAAACAGCACCACGATGCCTACGACGACTGAGAATTTTTTCCAAATTTTCGCTCGCGAGTACTCGTCAGAACAAAGTCGAATAGTTGAACAGTTTCTTGAAAGTCTGTCGAGTCGAACTTATTCATGATCTTCGAGCATTAACATAAATAATGATAGAATGTTTAGGAGCGGTGCTAATGGTTTTTAGAAAAGACGCAACTTTTTGACAAAGGCTGAAAATGTGATGGCAGAGAGAGGGAAAGAGAGGGAACGAGAGGGAGGCTGTCGTGTTCGTCCTGGGCCTGCTAGAAGACTTGTCTTTAAGATTCTTAACCATCTTCAGACAGCCCGGCATCTAAGGCAGGGCCTGATAGGTACCGACGAGTTTTTTAAGAGGCTTAGGACCAACAGGAGAGGCCTGACGATGAGGTACTAGCGAGAAAGTCGTCGAATCGTCCCTCAGTCGGTGAGCGCAGGAACCACAGCCATCGCAGCTTGTTTGCAAATTAAGGTTAGACTTTAACACACCCGAGCATCAGTTTCAACACTTAAAATTAGTGTTATGAGTCTCAGTGAGTGTAGAAAAATCTGTGGTGTTTATACAGAGTGTGGTGCAGACTGGCGCCACCAATCAGGGTTAATGGCTAGATCGCAAATAATTGTCTTCGATTTTCCTTGCGCCTGGTTGCAAGATCTTGGGGAGGTTTTGGGGGTTTCTGACAAAGCATGGAAAAGCACGAATGCCTCGGCGACAATCTACCGGGTGTCCAAAATAAATCTGCGGGAAATCGTGTATGTTTTTTAGCATATCTAAATGTTGTTATGATAAAGATTGCATTTGTATTAAGAGTGATTAACAGCGATCATGGAGGATCGAGAGGCGAGAGTTGTGGGCGCTGTTCGTCCGAGAAGGCGAAGGTTCTGGCGCGTGGCAGCGCGCAAGTGGGCTCGGAGCAGGAGTCGTTGATCGAGCATAAAATCGCGATTTAATAGTTCCTTTACACCGGTGCGGAGAGGATCGTCGCCGGAGAGGAGCGCACCTGCAGCGGAACCAATGAATTAGAGACCGCTGTGCCCGGTGTCGCGGCCCGGGCAGGCCCAACCAGGCCCAACCAGGCCCGGCCCGACAACGGCCGAATTAACGACGAATAGTCGGCCGGCGTGTACGGCGGTGAACTCGTCGACTCGTTGGCCTCTCGCTCGAATAATGACATCAGGGAGGAGTGTAACGAGCGGTTTCTGTCCGTAGCTACGCCTCCGTAATGACGCGCTCGCCTTGCCGGGCCGCTTGTAAATCCACAAGCCCGTGTTTTACAGGATTTTTATTGGCGTTCCCGCGTTCCCTCGCGAACAAAAGCGTTTGCGCGCCTTTACAACCGGCTTCCGGTCGGCTAGGGCCCTGTCCTTCGCGGTTCGCCACGCAAACTCCATGCTCCGGGCGGCCGAGACGCCCCGAAGACGATCGCGACACATCGACCCAACCTGACCGCCGTCACCTCGGAAATAGACTTGCTTCGATTCGCCTGAAAATTTTCACAGAGTTAACCCTTCGAGCCCCTCATCGATCGCCGGAGGAATTTTTCAAATCGGACCTTCGCGTCCGAAGATACAAGGGGAAGAATCCCCTTTTTTGTGAAACCTTCCCCCACCTGGAACTCTCGACTCGGAGGGTATAGCGACCTGCGACCTGCGTAGAAAAATCAGAAATAAATCAAGCTTTCCAACTGTGTACGACATTCTATGGTTCGTGCAAATTTTCACAGAGTTTCTTTCGGTTTTTTTACTTTTGGCACTTGAAAATCGTTAGTGCGTAAGCTGATTTTCCAAGATGGCGTCGGTCGACGTTCACCAAGAACTCGTTATTGGCAGCGTGTTTGGCGCCGTTTCGAACGGTATGCGTGAAATTTCGAGGAGATATTCCGTTCGGAAGTTATGGCAGAAAAACGAATCGTTCGATCTAAATGGCCCCTTTCGAACGCACAGGTAACGTTTTAAACATCGGGCGGCTATGTTATTATCGGGAAATTTACAGTTTCCCAAGATCGAGACTGTTTATTCGACGACATAGCTCCGGAAAAGCAGGGCGCCCCGGTGGAATTTGTTGCACAAGCCGTTTGCGGGTTTTTTTTTACGAGTCCGGACGGACTGTTGAGCTGGTCAGTGGTGGGACTTGTCGGCGTGCCAGGTAAATGGTCCGCTTCTCGGTTCCCGATCGAGGGACGGGCTTACGCGAGGGCCTTACGGAGCTAATGGGACTCGCGGCTGCTCTATAATTACAAAAGATTGGCCACTATCCGAGCGGGCCGGCGCGACGAGGAGCGAGCAACGGCCGATGAACGGAGAGGCAGTATCTGGTCTCTGGGATCCTCTAACGTGCCGAGCTCCAGATTATAGATCGATCCGTCGTTTTTATTTGCCGAGCCGTGGCTCGCATATGCGAACGGGGCCCACAGCTGCGCGCGGAAATTTCGAGGGCTCCGGGAATCGCGACGCGATTAGCCCCGCCGGCGATCGCTCCAAGATTCCGGATTCGACTTCGCCACGAGGGACAATTTTTGCTCGCGTGGACGGCTCGTGCCGGCCCGTGTGCGACGAAAACGGCCAGAATGCCCCGGGGCGAGGGGGGAGAGTGGCAGGGGAACCGATCCAAGCATAATTCGCGCGCAATCGATATCACCTGCCGGTGTCCTCGAACACGGTGAAGCTTTTCCCCAGTGTTTCTCTTTTACACGTGTCAACGTGCAACGTCTCCGGCCAGGTTTGCGCGCGGAACCCACCGTGGATCAGGTGAGCCGAGGGATTCACCTGCTCCCGGCCGGGCAGCTGCGCAGGTGTAATCCACACGGTTTTGTGAGGACGGGGAACGATACACGCCGGCCTGGGCCCCGGCTACTCGCCGTTTTCGAACCGACCCGCCGCTCTCCTTATTCTTCCTCTCGACCCTGTCGCATCGTTTCCAACAATCTCATCGGCAGCTCGTTTTTTGCTCGTCTCGCGATGGGAAGAAACCAGGCGAACTCGCCGCCGGCCCCGACGACCACGCTTTTCCCACCATTTTTTCCCTCCATCCCCCGGAAACGCTGTTCGTGCCCTCATCGTTAAAATAGTTGAAGGAAATCAACGACCCAGCGATTTAGCAGCGATCTACCCTCGAAAACTCGAGCAGTCTTGTAACGTTACGCTTCGTTGTCACAGAATTCTTCGATACTCTCGTTTATCGATGTTTTTAAACGTCGGGTCAAACTTGACCCGGTCATCGCCCGGCACTCATTTTAACAACCTCGTTCGATATTCTTCGAACTTCACACATTAGTAGGCCCACTTACAGACTATCGATTCCTGGCAAAACGAGTCCCATCGAAAGCCAGATTCAAAAGTAACACAGGCTCAAAGTTCGTTTTTTGAGAAATCTATCGAAGATCATAACTTCTCGACGGAAATCGCTATCGCCACGCGACTTGCGCTGAAAAATCAAGAAAAAATCAAGCTTTCCAACGGTGTACCAGCGAATAAGCTCGACTTATTTTTACAAAAGTTATTTGCATATTTATCGTTTTTCGACACGCGAAAATGTCAAGTGCGCACCCAGTTGCACCCATAAGGGTGGTTCCGTGGTCGACCAAAAATTGATAGTCGACGGCGTTTTTCGCGCCCTTTCGAATAGCCTTTTCCAAATCCCGAAGAATTACTTCGCTCGGGAGTTTCGCCGGAAAGAAGAGCCAATTCGACGCGAACACCGATTATGGAAGCCGAGATATTGCTTCGCACATAGCGTGACCGTGTTGCTGTTGCAGGTTTACCGTTCCGTGATGGTTAGGCGATTCGCCTACACCTCTCGGCGATCGAATCGGCGGCGTAAAAAAGCATCGACGGTATCGGGAAAGGTCGCATCGCCTCGGCCCGGGAACGGGAGCGCGTCGGCGACAAAGGTTCGCCCCGTTTAGGCGGTTCGTGCGTCAGCGGCTCTCGACGGTTTCATGGTTCGAAACAGTCGGAAATTCGGCCGGGCTCTCGGTCACGAAACACGGGGCGAGGAACGCGATCGCGAAATTGAGGGCCGAGAAGGTGGAAGGCGTCCGGCACGCGACAAGAACCGAGTGCTGCGCGCACAACCGCCCGGCCGCCGAGAGAAAGAGAGAGGATGCCAGTCAAAGTGAGAGAGACTAAGAGAGACAGAGATAGAGAGAGAATGAGAGAGAATGAGAGAGAGCGAGGGTGGGGGAGGGGGCGCAAGCTGCAGCCTCTCGACGCGATCGAATGAATCACGTGGAACGCGACCAAGCTATCATTACGCCGGTAATCACGGTCATTTGTCCGAACTGTTCTAATTGAGAGTCGATACCGGCCTGGCTGAGTTATAATGCAAAACCGGCGCTCGGCGGCAGCTACGCTGCGCACCTTTGCTCGCCACCCCATTTCCTTAATTAAAAATTAGCCACGATCGTTTCCAACCAGCACACCTCGCGACGAACATCCCTCCGATCGTCCCAATCTGTGGAGAACATGTCCTCGCTGTTCGCAAATAATGTCAATTTGGAAAGACTGTCTCTCGTTTTGTAATGTTACGTGGTTATATCGTTGTTCAAAGTTTTTCGGTGTTCGTCAGGGTTTGCAGGATGAGTTGGACGAAGTTTGAAGAGATTTCAGGTGGTTTGAGGCTGTTGGATCTGTTACATTTCCTTTCGGACAATTAGATTTCAAGTGGTGGATGAATTTGTGGAGCTTCACAGGGTTTGCAGTATAGTAGTTCTGTTTGAAGGCGTTGGATTATGATTGAAGGGGTTCAATTCGATGAACTTCGATTGTAGAAAATTGTTCCTTGATTCTGTAGGCATTTGTGAAGGTGTAAGTCAACTTTGTGGAATTTTAAAGGACTTGAAGTATCGTAATTCCGTTTGGAAGTGTTGGATTCTGTTTGAAGAGATTAAATCAGGCTAATTTTAATTTTAGAAAATTATTGCTTAGTTTTGTATGGGTTTGTGAAAGTATTAAATCCAGTTTATAGTATTTTAGAGGGTTTTGCAGTATCATAATTTTATTTGGAGATGTTGGACTCTGTTTGAAGGGGTCCAATCCGGCTAATTTAGATTTTAACAAATTGTTCCTTAGTTTTGTATGGTTTTATCAAAGTATTAGATCCAGTTTATTGTATTTTAGAGTGTTTTGCAGTATCATAATTTTATTTGAAGGTGTTGGACTCCGTTTGAAGGCGTCAAATCCGCCTCATCTCGATTTTATAAAATCATTTCTTAGTTTTCTATAGTTTCAGTGGGAGTATTAGAGAATATCGTGCAGTTTCGTAAAGTTTACGCGACTCGAGTTTCGTTCGAAGGGGTTGGACGATGTTCGAGCCCGTTGGATCCGTTCTGTTCGCTTCGAGAAAATTGTGTTTCGTTTCTCGCAGGGTGGAGGTCGGTCGAGACAGGGTTAAGAGCAGCGTTGCGATGCCGGCCGGAGCTCTTACTATTATTTAACCGTTAAAGTCAGTCCTCGTTAGGTTGCAGCCGATAGAGGCGTGGGTCGTGTCGTCGTATATTAGTCCGGAAACGCCTCCTCGGGATCGAGGGGGGTGATGGCACACGAGATTAATAGCCAGCGGGTCAAGTACGACGCCGGAGCGAAGTATACGGACAAGAATTACCTTGGAAAGTTACGATCCGAGAGAGAAACAGAGAGAGAGAGAGAGAGAGAGCTGGGCCGGAACCAATCGAAAATGCGAACTCGCGAGAGCCTGAGAGCTCCGATCGATCGCTCGATCTCTATTCGCCAAGTGAAACACACTTCCCAATTAATTCCTGCTAACGAGCAACCGCGACCCCTCGCAATTTTCGTCCTCGAACCTGAAACGCGTCCGCAGCCTTCGGGACGTTTCCAATGACCGTCCAAACCACGCCAACGTTCGCCAATTTTTCGCAAATTCTTCGCAAGCCCGAACCCGCTTCAAAATCGATTCTTTCATCCCCCAAAAAATAGTCCTCGCAATTTTCGTCCTCTGCAAACGCGTCTGCAACATTTCGACTGTTTCAAACATTCCCAACGATTGTTCAAGCTCCTGGCAACGTTTGCCAATTTTTCGCAAATTCCTCGCAAGCCCAAACCTTCTTCGAAATGCGTCTCTGCATCCCCCAAAAAATATTTCATTCCGATTCTTCGATGAAACGCGCGACGAAACACGTTCGAGGGTTCGAAAAATTCGAATTTATTCGCCAAGTGAAATTTCCTAATTTCTGCTAACGAAAAATCGCGATTCCTCGCAGTTTTCGTCCTCTGCAAACGCGTCTGCAGCCTTTTGACCGTTTCAAACGTTTCCAACGACCGTCCAAGCTCCTGGCAACGTTTGCCAATTTTTCGCAAATTCCAACTTCAAAACCGGTCCTTCCATCCCTGAAAAAACTGTTTAATTTCCATTTTTCGACGAAAAGCGCGACGGAACTCGTTCGGCGGTTCGAACGATCGCATCTGCTCGTCCTCGGTACGTCCTCGAGTTTACCCTCGGGATTATCCTCGAGTTACGATGTTTGTTCTCGTCGGTGCACGCGAGAGACTCCTCGATGAAACGATATTGTTAAGAGACCGATCAGATTTTCCGCGATAAGATCGGCCGTGGCGCGCAGCAACACCGTCGGCCCAGAGTAATTGCACGATACTTTATATATTACGCTAAGTAATCGCACGGCGGCACACATGCGTTAGGCCAGCGTTCGCGGCTCGCTCGCGCGCGCACGCGTTTATGTAACCCGCGCCGAGTGAACAATGAGGCCCGATTAAGATCGACACGTAAGCCGGGGATCATTTCTGAATCGCATTATCTCGATGCGTTAACGAAACTCGCGGATTCTCCGCTGGTAATTAACGTACGAACACCTCGATCGCGATGCGCGACGATTATTTTCCGTGTCCGAGCCGGCCTCTTCCTCGAATATGGTTCGGATCGGAACACCCACAATGCCTCCGGCATCTGATTCAGCTTTCGGAAGGTTTTCGCAGTCATGCCGCCGTTATAGAACCG
>CM052084.1:11096602-11110034 GCA_028453745.1 Agapostemon virescens
TCTCCCAATTTAATTACTTTCTCGTGGGATAAACAAATTTCTTCCCATAGACAGTTCAATGTTTAAGCTATGGGGTTTCGTGTGCAGTTTACATTACTCGACGTAAACACAGTGAGAATACTTTCCTCGTGGACTTTACGAGGTCTGACGAAAGGTCTCCCAATTATTTTATTTCTGAATATGTCAAACGATTTATTTGGTATTGGTGTCTAATCGTAAAGCCTGTCAACAGAGTCGCTGTCAAAGAGTCGGTTTCACGGACAATACGAGGTCTGCCAACGGAGATAGTTTTCGCGTAAGAATTTCGTTGCAGCCTGTACCGGAGCGTGCATTATTGGAAAGCCGAAGTGATTTAACGTTCGGATATTTTTCGGAGTAACTGTATATCGAACTGGTCGAGTACACGATCGATTACTTACGTTGTGGAGCTTGTAGTAGAGGCCGCACGCGTTGCAGACTGGCTCGCCGGCCTGATTCCTCCGCCATAGCGTGGTGGTTGCAGTCTTGCAGTTAGCGCAGCTGGTGCCCGCCCGCCTCGCCGCACTCTGCAGCGACAGTTTTGGAAAAGAAAACAAACAGATATCACACCCGTAACGACGAAACAATTTACGTATACGCAGAACCCCGGCTAAGTCCTCAAAACTATCGAAACAACTCTGAACAAAAATATCTGAAGCGAGCACGACTCTTTTATCTCAGCAATATAGTGCATACGATGAAGTTTATAATTGATTGAATTTTGCACTCCTTGTTAATTTTCTTGGTACTCTAATTGATTTAAAGAAACATCAACAGAATGGCGCTTGTTGGGCCTAAGAACACTGTGCAGATATTTATTTTCATTATCAGCCAAAATCTGAATTGAACACAATCTTTTTATCCTGTTGGAAAAGGAAAATCGTGTATTCGAAAATGTTTATGAATAATTAAGTTTTGTACGCTGTGTTGCTTTTGTTGATACTCAAACAATCTCAAAGCAATATCGACAAATTTATGTGACACTTGTGCCTGAGGGCACTGTGCAGATATTTAGTTTCATTATCACCCAAAATCTGAAGTGAACACAATCTTTTTATCCGGTTGGAAAAGGAAAATCGTGTATTCGAAAATGTTTATGAATAATTAAGTTTTGTACTCTGTGTTGCTTTTGTTGGTACTCAAACAATCTCAAAGCAATATCGACAAATTTATGTGACACTTGTGCCTCAGACCACTGTGCAGATATTTATTTTCATTATCAGCCAAAATCTGAAGTGAACACAATTCATTTATCCAAGGAATATGGTGTATTCGAAAATGTTTATGAATAAATTAACCTGCCCAAGAATCGTGCAAAACTTGACATTGATCGTTCGCCAAAATCTGAGATGCTTACAATTCTTTCTTCTATCCGGTTCGAACGTGAAAAGTAGTGCACTAAAAAGACAAACAACGTTTCGAATCGAGTTTCTTATTCCAGGTTATTTTCGAGGGTACGTCTCAAGAAGGATCGAGTAGGCGTCTAACGGCGCGCCTAGGTCGCGTTGCCCCCACGTCACCGTGGTGGGGCCCTTTCAGAGCTTTTTTTTCGATCGAGAAATTCCATTCTTCCGGTCGAGCAGCTTCTAGACTCGAGAAGCCACGATCCGGGAATGGGATCGCGTGAAATCGGCCGCCCTTAATCCCCCATCCCGATCGTTCGGCCGTGCTCGCCTGGAAACGCGAGCTAGTCCTCTTACCTGTGCCCCTTTTCTCGCCCCTCCCCGCCCCCTATTCCCGACCCCTGTGAACGAGAAACGATCTTCGGTACACCTGTTTACACTGCGCGCAAAACTATCGGTGGGCTCTTCGAAAAGAAACCTTGACGAAGAAAAAGAAAGAAAAAAAGAACTCCCCTGCCCCTCCTCCTCCAACTCCCCTTTTCTTCGCAATTTTTTATTTTGTCTCCGTTGCATCGGTTTCCTCTCGAGGACCACTTAACCCTCGTCGGGAACAGTGTCGTCGGTTGTCCTACTGTTTTCCATGGAAAACCAGGGGGTTCGTAAGTGGTGGGGGGTGAGGCTGGAGGGGAAAGAGGGGCGTACCTGAATGATTGTCGGCGAGAGAGCACAAGGGCGCTTCCTCTCTTTCGGTGGCTAATGGAAAACCGATTGAAACTCGCCCGAGCGAAAACGGAATCGCCGTCGAGCCCCCTCCCCCTGTCCCCCCCCGTCAAACGAAATTGCGCCCCCTTTGTGCCTCGCCGGCCGTGCGTCGCGTCACAATACCGCCGAAGCGCGTGTCCACGAATATAAAGTGTCCCCGCTGCAACAACTGTTTTCCTTTTTGTGTCCCCCGTCCGTCTTCCTGTTTCGAGAGCCTCCTTCCCCCCCTCCTCCCGCCTCATTGTCCTCCGTGATCCGCCGACAGCGCGAAACTCGCGATCCAGATCTAGAAAGTCCCGGGGATAATCTTCCGGACGGATAATCTGGCCACTCGAGTGCTCGCGAGGACCGTTGCAGTTACAGGAAAACGGTTCGAACGAGAACTGCAACGGCGGTCCGAATTAAACGATTCTACCGCGCAAAGGTCACGCGAAGGTCAACCATATTTCTGCCAACGGGATTGGTAACTCTCGAACGCGACATTCGACGCAGTTTTCTAAATTCCAAGCAGCAAAAGTGTTGAACGCAGCTGATAAACGCTTGGTTCAGGAGTTATTCCACGGTGCTCCGTTAGCCCCGCCCCCAAATTTGATAACCGTCGAGCCTCACCGGTGGACCAATGGTTTGCGATTAGGGTTGTGACGGCTCGTTCCACAGGGAATCTTATGCCCCGTCGAACGATACCGAAGAAAGCATGTGTTCGTTGAAGAGAATTGTTTGTAACATTTCGCTGGGCTGCAGCGACGGTTTCGGGGCTGTTTGCCGGATGCAGAGGAGGTTTCGAGAGGCGAACGGGATCGTGGAAGAAGGCGGTGTTTACCCTGCCGGTCAAAGGGGAGAAGGGTAAGGGTCGAGAGCCGAGAAAAGCTCGAGCAGAATGTAAGGCGGAGGGAGGGGCGTTGAAGAGAGGCGAAGAGGGGCGTCGCGACGCGTAATCGTGCCTTATCGGGGGGATCTTATCGGGGCTGCGCGGCCAGCAAAAGGGGTCTGCAGGGTGCTTCGGGCCCCCGGTGGACGGCTACGGCGTCGAATCGATACGACGAGAGCCAGCTCATCGATACCGGGAGCTCCGGCTATCTGCTCTAGATCTTTGACACCCTCCGAGCGTCGCCGTCCCATCGACTCGAGTCCGCCAGCCTTTCACCTTCGCGGCCAGGGGATATCCGACGTGCCTCGAAAATTCACCTAATGGTTATTAAACTGCCGCCGGTACGATGGGTGGCGAGGGAGGGCCGGGAGAGGGGTGGATCTCGGCCGGATACTCGGACGCTCGTTAGCAAATGGAAACGCCATTGGCAAATGGAGCGCGGACTGTGTTCCATCTGCAGCTCATCGATTGCCAATTTTTATAAGGTGAGAGGAAATTTATTTTTCGTTTCGACGGCCTGGAAATGCGTACAGGGCGGTCCAAAACTCGCTGGATCCTTCTGAACTAGGTTTGACATTTTTTGTTTGTTTTCAAGGACACCTGTGTACTCTTCTGTAAGCACGATAGAATTAGAAATGGCCTAGCGAGTTTTCTGACTGGGTGGGAATATGTAAGGGTGGTTCAGAAATCATTGAAATAGTTTAAAGTGACTTTATAACTTTCTGAGAAGTTGGATCTGCTCGTTTAGAAACATAGAAAGCTTCAAATGCTTTTGCGACTTTTTAGAGGGTGGGAATGTATATACAGGTTGTTTCAAAAGTCACTGGACCGCTCTGAAAGGGCTCTGTTATTTTTTAAAAATTCACCTTTGCTTGTTTATAAGCTTGCGCGAGTTTAAAATGGTCGTGCGACATTTCTGCGAATGTGGGAATGTATAAGGCTGATTCAAGAGTCGGTGGACCATTTTAAAATAACTCTGTCACTCTTTAAATATTTATGTATACCCATTTCCAAAGTGCTACGACTTTGAAGTTGTCACATAATTTTTCTGCAAACTTCTTCTATAAGGTTGGTCCAAAAGATAGTGGACTACTTTAAAATAACCCAGTCACTGTTTACAGACTTCTCCGTACCCATTTCTAGAGAACTTCTAATCCAAAGTGGTCAAGTGACCTTTCTGCAAAGTTCGCAATACCTACAGGCTGTTCCAAAAGTCGCTGGACCGCCTTAAAGAAGAACCCAGTCGTTCTTTGCAGTCTACACGTATTCGTTCGCGAATAAATTCGCGTTTCACGCAGCGCGATGTGTTTTAGATCGGACTGTACGCGTGACGAGCCAGCGGATATAAAAGTGTAGCGCAACGTTCGTTAGGAAAACGGTAGGAACGTTGACAAAAGGGATTGGAAAAAAAATAGATGATCAGGGTTCTCCGGCCGGTAGAATTACCTCGATCGCGATACATCTAGATCTTATCGATCCGCGGGAAATCACCTATCGGATCTGTTCGCGATCTGGGAGGGATGGGGCCACGGGACAATACTTGTCCGTCGGTCCGGAACCGGTTAGCATCGTCGAGCCGCCGGACACTGACGGATATGACATTTGCGAAGTCCGCGGCGATCCCGCGTTTCTCTCCTCTCATTCTGCTTCCCCTCCCACCCCGCTGACCCCCCCGTTCCCCGGTCAACCCGCCCCACCCGATCGACCGACCAGCCCCTCAACCCTCGAATCCCTGTCCTCCTTTTATTTCGATTCGATTTTTCTGCCGGGGTCCCGTGTTCCCTTATTATCTCGTTTTGCTCGTCTCCGGTCCGCGTCACTATCTCCTCCTCCTCTCTCCCCTCCACACCCTCCCTCTTTCTCGTTCTACCTCTGTTCCGTCGCTTTCCGAGGGCCGTTCCTCGTGGATTTTATTTTGTGAGACGCGTCCCTCCGCGCGTAAAACCCGCCCGAAGGGTTCCTTCCACCCGGTGGAACCCGCTCGTGCTTTTATTTCCCGTCGATCTGTCCCCCACCCCCGCGCGTTTCTCGTTCCGCTGACACGCGAGACGTTTCGTCCGTTTCAGACCGAATTCCCCCCAGGTTGACGCCATTTTGTCGATTCTCGACGAAAGTGTGCAATACCCGTTCGTTCTTTGCGGTTTTACATTCGCCGATGGGTTTTACGTTCATACGTTTCAAGGTCACCGAGTGATTTTCGAACGACAACCTATACTTTTCCCTGCGCGATCTTAAGGAGCATGAAAAGACGAATCCAACGACTACCATGACGATACCATTTCGATTATTCGATCTCGAGAAAATCGTGTCTGAATGGTATAGTTCCCACGGCTTTCAGACGCGGATATCTTGGGACCGCGTTGTCGGAATGGTATGGTTATGGTAGTCGTTGGATTCGTCTTCTCATGCTCTACAAGAGCATCGAAGAGAAAACTAGTGGTGTTGTGCAGGAAAC
This sequence comes from Agapostemon virescens, assembly GCA_028453745.1. NCBI lineage: Eukaryota > Metazoa > Arthropoda > Insecta > Hymenoptera > Halictidae > Agapostemon > Agapostemon virescens. The sequence goes on from CM052084.1 coordinate 11,102,049, forward strand.
TATCGGTGACCTTGAAATCAGGTCGTTACGTGGTTGTGTTCAGTTGTGGCACACTCTGTGTGCATCGTAGCCGGGTAATAAATCGTGCAATACATCTAAGCAGTATTATTTCCACGGACAAAGTATTTCTCTGCTTATTCTCTATTATGATCTTTGCAAAGTTCTTTAGCTGGCCATTAGTCGAATGGTAAAGATCTACCGAAAATAATTCTGAACTGTGTTAGAATTGAGATGAGTTGAAAATCGAAACAAATCAGATCGCACCACGTTTATCAGGTGAAGTTCCAGCGTGAATATAAATCGGCTCGAAAAGTCGCTGCGCTACCGTTGGATCCATGCGACCGGCGACGATCTATCGATCATGGGTTCGGTAGAAGAGTGGGGGATAGGAGGAGGAGGAAGGGTCGATCTAATCGCGCAGCAATGCGTGCACGACGCGGTTCAGTGATCCAGGGGGATCCAGCGGATCCTCGAGAGCGTCGTCTCGTTAGTATTCGAACGGCTGGAGGAGGGCCGAGAGGGGCCAGAGGGGAGGGTCTCGAAACTCTAAATCCGTGACAATGGCGGGGAAGGGAGGAGGAGGGGAGGTAGTGTGTTTTGAGAGGATCGTGTCGCGGGAACCCGATCGAACGAGCCTCGAAACTCCGAACGATTTTTCAACGTCGATCGGCGCGGGATCGATCGATCGTCTCTGACGGATCGCACGGCTCGGGAACGATCGCCAAGATGGCGGGCCGAGCAGCGTCGTCCGGGAAAAAGTTGGTCGATTCTCGGAAGAATGGATCGCGCAACGATTGCGCAACGATCGAACGGCGCTAGGGGCAAACGGCGGAGGGGAGGGACGAGGAAGAGGGGGTTATAAAATTGTAAATTGATAGCCGACGCCGCCTGTGGCTTCGTTAATTGCGTCATCGATCTCCCGGCAATGATATTGTCCCCGATTCGCAGAACCGTTCCACGAAACCCGGGGTTTTCGAGTCTGCCCGTGAGTCCCCGTGCCTCGTTGCCCGGCACAATTTTATAAAGAACCGCCTGTGAGCGCGATCGCCGACCGACGCCGGCCATTAATCACCGCATCGGGCTAATTAATAACGCCTAATGGCCGCCGGGAACCGCCGCGCCGACTCTCGGAAGCCGCGGCTCCGATTCCGCTCTGATTCCGCTGCGAATTTTATTTTCACCACCGTTCTCCTTCTAATCTTTTTCCTTTTTCTTATCCTTTTTCCCGCGCTGTGTTTCCTCTTCAACTCTCGCGCGACCACGCGAAACATGGACATTTTTATTCAATTTCCAACTGCTGAAACCACCCCCTCGAACATCCCCACGCTCCGGAATAGACGCCTCGAAACTTCCGGAAGAAACCAACTCGATTGGCAAACGAGGGTAGTTACCCCCTTGCCATATACACCCCTTTTAGGGAAAATTTAATTCGACCATGTTATTCTGCATGGAATACCGAGCAACTTTGCTTCTTGAACGATCCTTCTATGTTGGATACTTTCCGAGATACGCGACGTCGAAGTTGAAATGATTCGAGCAGCCGTTTCCCTCCTTAAGGTCGCGCTGCCGCGAGTAAGACAAAGCTACGTGTCTCTTGATTTTGATTGCTTTAAGAGCCCGGAGAGTTCCGTCGGCGAACGTGGCAGGGGAGTATCGGAGCCCGGAGAAAAAGTGGTCGGGTCCAGCTGCGACGGTACGGGAGCAATTTGTATCCCCCTGAGAACAATGTTTGTATCGAGGTTGTATCGGCCGCGGTCCCTCCGCGTCTAGTCACGATTTAGTCAAGGATACACGGCGATCGTTATCGTGCCAGCGCTCGTAAAACGATCGTTTACTCGCGGGAGTACGATCCGGCCGGAAAAGTCTCGATCTCCGGTGCTCGGTAATCCCCCGATTTACAACGATTCTCTTTCGAAAACAATGGTAGGGGCGTCGCCGGGGGGGCCGCTAGGGGGGGAAATCGAGCTCGCCCCACGCTCCGATGGACCCTGATTTTATTTTAATTGCGCGAGAGATCGCATCGCCGCGGTGATACACACAAGGCGATTTACGCTCCGCGAATCGATGGAAAAATCCTATCGCGCGAGACGCAAAGGGGGGACGGACGTTTTCCGTCGGCGGTATCGCCGTTTCTCGCAACATTTTTTCGGCCGACGGAAAGCGCTCGAGATTTCGGTTAAGGGAAGAAATATTCGAACCTTGTGTCGTCCGCCTCGCTGCAGCCCGATGCAACCGCAGCCGCATAATGCAACGTACCGGTGGGTACGGTGCAGCGTGCGCTTGTGACTGTGACAAGCAGTGGTACCACATTCCTAACACTAGCGCGAGAGCTCGACCCGCTCTCGGTGCACCTTCTCTCCTTCTCTCTCGCCCTCTGTTTCTTCCCCTCTGTTTCGTCTCGCTTTCTTTCTCTCTCTCTCTTTCCATTCCGCTTTTATTCTTCTCGTTCCCTCTCTCTCTCTCTTTCTCTTGCAGCGTTTTTCGCGATCGCGACGCTGCCACCGGCTAGAGAAAGATACGAACAATGAACGGGTCCGTGCAACCACTTCCGAAAATCACGTGCCGAATCCTGGCGGCCATATTGCGATCAAAACCTTCTAGAAGTGCGTGCTGATCTTCAGCAATTATTGAAACGATTCCTGTCAGGGTACACTCTTAAACAGTTACATTTATTTATTGACTCCCTTTCGATGCGCATTTTGCGTCTCGTTAATTGCAAATTGGATTATGCTAAGCTTGTTAATTGCCTGGTGAAATTGCGAGGTGGAGGCGCTCTGGCGGCCATATTGCGGTCGTGACATTTTGGGAAAGGATGCACGATGATGGACGTAGCTGCTTAAGCTGCTGCTTCGATCCGTGGAAGCTTTCAGCGATTATTGAAACGATTCCTGTCAGGGTACACTCTTAAATAGTTACATTTATTTATTCATTCCTTTTCGATGCGCATTTTGCGTCTCGTTAATTGCAAATTGGATTATGCGATGCTTGTTAATTGCCTAGTGAAATTGCGAGGTGGAGGCGCTCTGGCGGCCATATTGCGGTCGTGACATTTTGGGAGAGGATGCACGCTGATGGACGTAGCTGCTTAAGCTGCTGCTTCGATCCGTGGAAGCTTTCAGCGATTATTGAAACGATTCCTGTCACGGTGCACTCTCAAACAGTTACATTTATTTATTGATTCCCTTTCGATGCTTATTTCGCATCCTACTAATTGCAAATTGGATTATTTTAAACTTGTTAATTGCTCGGTGAATTCGCGAGATGGCAACGCTCTGGGCAGCCATATTGCAGCCTCTTCGCTGCACGGAGGACCGTAACGAATCTTCGTCTGGCTGTAACGCAGCCATTATCATAGCGAATGCATAAAGTGCAACGTTTATTGACCAACTCCTTTTAAACATTGCAGGCGACCCGATCGTGAATCGTTGACGCCACGCAGTTCTAGTATTAAAATCGCGAGATGGCGGCCATATTGGTCTCGCCGGGACGTGCGGAAAAAATTGTTTAAATCGAACTAGGACGCAGCGTGCGAACGGGTTAAAATCTCATAACGAGCAGTTTCTCGAGCAGGGATCGCGGTCGATTCGCAGCTGTTTCCAGCGAGTTGAAAACTGCATTTTGCATCGGATTGGCAAATTGGCGGGTCAACATTCTCGCGGATGGACAGCGTCGCGGCGCAACAGGAGGGGTCTAACGGAGGTTAGCGTGCGTGTGACGAGCACACGCAACGATGTCGCCGAATCAAGTTGATTAATCAGCCGATCCGAGGCGATTCGTGGCGCGGGCAGCACGCGATAAGTCTCGAACGCGAGCCCCCGTAAACCGTGGCGGCCTCGCGATTCGTTTCCGCCGCTCTGAAAATAGAGCACGCGAAATCTGGCGATCGCGCGAGAAACGATTTTCCTTCTGTTGCGTTCGTCGCAAAAGAAAGAGAGCGCCCGGGAGACTCGATTAATCCGTCGATCGCATTTCCCTGGAAATAAATCAGCTGGCCGCGGATTTATCGTTGTTGCGTGGCATAGCCGGTTCCAGGATCTAATGGCGCTTCAAGCCGCTGATTTCTGTACGCTCGCTGCTACTCCGAAGCCGAGATGAGACATTGAACACAACGGACCTTGGTCCGGGTAAGCAACCTTTCACTCATCTCTTCGATCCGCTAGGAACAACAAGGTGCACGCGGCCCGGATCGACGTGGCAAACCATTTTCACCGACTCTCCGCCTTTCTAATAACCGTTACGATCGCTGGATCCGAATTCGTCGTGCCCGCGGATCGATCCTAAGCTATCTGCGATCACACGCCCTACACCGTCCACCAGCGGTCACAGCTTTCAGAATTTTCTGCGAGGAAACTGAGCGACCCTACTACTTCAAAATTTACACGTATCTTGGAAAACACTTCAGAATGACGAGTATAATTTTTCCTGACACGATTTTCCTCGGGAAATAATTTTCCATTCAGTGGGAAGAGAGAGATCACTTTCTTGATGGATCCCAGAGGGTAGTTAAAGTAATGCTTACTTTGAGAATTTTTCCTGGACAAACGGGGTTAGGCAGCTCTTTGGAAATTTACAGTTTTCTAGAAAAATAGTTCAGAATAGCGACTATAATTTTTTCCGCAATGATTTTCTACAGGAAATAATTTTCTATTCACCGGGAAGGGAGAGATCAATTTCTTGATCGATCCTACAGGGTGGTTAACGTAATGCGGGCTTTGAGAATTTTTTCTGGGCAAACAGGGTTAGGCAGCTCTTTGGAAATTTACAGTTTTCTAGAAAAATAGTTCAGAATAGCGACTATAATTTTTTCCGCAATGATTTTCTACGGGAAATAATTTTCTATTCACTGGGAAGGGAGAGATCAATTTCTTGATCGATCCTACAGGTTGGTTAACGTAATGCGTGCTTCGAGAATTTTTCCTAGGCAAACGGGGTTAGGCAGCTCTTTGGAAATTTACACGTATCTTGGAAAACACTTCAGAATAGAGACTATAATTTTTCCCGGCACGATTTCTCTCGGGAAATAATTTCTGATCGAGGAAAAGTCAGTTTCCCGATCGATTTTCGAGAGGATGCTTACGCTAAGCTGGACTTTAGGAATTTTCTCCGACGAGACAGTTCGACGAGGCTCCCCGCAACCTTCCACAGATATCGGAGGACACTTCGAAACGCGGAAACATAATTTTCCAAAACAACTATCCCCCACAATTCCTACGTCCGCCGTTAAAACAAAGTCGTCGGTCAATTAGAAAGTTCCGAAAGCGACAGGACAACATGGCAAGAATTTTTGAAAAACGCAACGAAACCGGTTCAACGAAACTGCGCGGAGACCTTTCGCAGACTTCCAAGAACACTTTGCAGTCGACGACCAAAAATTTTTTTCCCCGGGTCCCACGGGGACAAGCTAGTAAAGAAACGCAAACCCTCGAGAGCGTCGTCTTCGCGTCCCACATCGAGGATATCGCGAGGAGGAAGAGAGCCGAGAGAAAAAGGACGCTGAGAGAAGCTGGGACGTCGGGCGAGGGGCTGGCGGGGAGGGGAGGTAGAGAGAGCAGAGCCACGGGTACGCGGTGAATTTATTTAAATTGCGAGCAATGTTCCAGCGTGTTCAGCAGCTTCTTCTGGTCCGGCGCGATCGAAATCGAGCAAAAGAACAGGGAGAAAGAGAGAGATGGTGGCTCGCCGGTTTATATAAGGCGGGGAGAAGTCGGACGGTGGGTCGCCCCGTGGGACAACGCCACCTCCGCACCCCCTCGACCCCTCTCAGACCCCCACAGTACCTGTCCTTCCTCCTCTGCACATTTTATTCGATTCGATTTTTTCCGCTCGGTACAACTTCGTGAGAATCACCGACAACATCGACGATGGGACACGCGGACAAAGTGGAGGATCGTTCGGCACCGAACGAAACCCGTGCAATTACGATGTTTCTAATATAGCCGCGGAACTGCACGGCTGCGATTTTTGCGAATCGAGCCCGGACGCTCGTTAAACCGATACCCAGAAGCCATCGAGCCGGTTCTCGAGCGATGCGACCGACGCAACGCACCCACGATATCTACGCGTTGCGAAACGATAAACCGTCTGTGAAAATACGGCCTCACAGCCGAAGACACGCGCAACGCGATGGCCCAAGTGGATTTTCAATCGAGCCGTTCATTTCGCTAGGAAAAATTGCCAAAGTTCGCCGTTTGAGGTAGTTCAAGGCTCAAAATAGAGGATTTTCGAAAACAAGTGACTGCTGAGACTGCCACCGCGCGGCCATTTTGATGGACACGCGAATAAGAAAAATACGTACTTGTAGCTTAAGATGCGTACAATACAACGCCATAAACCGATTTTTGATAGACCGGTTCATTTCGCTAGGAAAAATTGCCAAAGATCAAGGTAGTTCAAGGTCCAAAATAGAGGATTTTCGACAGCGAGCGACAGCTGGGACTGCCACCGCGCGGCCATTTTGATGGACACGCGAACGAGAAAAATACGTCAAGGTAGCTTAAGATACGTACAATACAACGCTGTAAACCGATTTTTGATAGACCCGTTCATTTCGCTAGGAAAAATTGCCAAAGATCGCCGTTTCAGGTAGTTCAAGGTCCAAAATAGACGATTTTCGAAAACGAGCGGGTGCTGAGACTGCCACCGCGCGGCCATTTTGATGGACACGCGAACTAGAAAAATACGTTCCTGTAGCTTAAGACACGTACAATACAACGCCGTAAACCGATTTTTGATAGACCGATTCGTTTCACTGGGAAAAATTGCCAAAGATCGCCGTTTCAGGTAGTTCAAAGTCCAAAATAGAGGATTCTCGACAGCGAGCTACTGCTGTTGCCATAACTCGACCATTTTGATGGATACGCGAATTACAAAAATACGTCTGTGTAGCTTAAGACGCGTACAATACAACGCCGCAAGCCGATTTTCGATAGACCGGTTCATTTCGCTAGGAAAAATTGTCGAATATTGCCGTTTAAGGAAAAGTAGAGGATCCTCGACAGCGAGCAATCGCTGTCGCTACAACGCGGCCATTTTGATGGATATGCGAACGAGAAAAATCGTCCGTGTAGCTTAAGAAGCGTATAATACAATGCCTTTAGAACATTTAGCCAAAACCAAGCCATAGCCAAAGACTATTTATTATTATTTCTCCGGAAATAATTTTTCGAAACCGAAGTAGCGTCAAATTGACACTATAAGTCTGCTGAGACTTCTGCAGCTCCGCCATTTTGTTAGCTGAGTGATTGAAAAAAATACACGCGTGTAGTCGAAGATCTGTAGAATAGAAGCAATTAAACCGATTTCGTGTGAGGTTGTTAGACAGTTCGGAAAAAATTGTCGAAGATGACTTGGATGAATTCTCGAGAGTATTTTCTAGGGATTTTTATGAGAGGCTAGATAAATGAAAGGTGCCTAAACGTCGGGAACGAGAGAATCGATGTTGGCTCTATCGTTGTGGCCAGTGCGATACGTCGAGGGATAACGGGACGCGTCGAACCGACGAAATAAAGCAACCGGTAATTAGTTGCCGTCCGGAGGAATTCTCGTTGCAGAACAGAACGGTCTACCTGCTAATTGCGATCGGTTCGGAAGCTCGTTCGCGGTTCTGTTCCTTTTGCGTGTCCCGTCCGCCTCGATAACCCTGCTTCTTCTGCTACACGCTCCGGTAAACCCGGGGGTTCACCGTGTTCCCGCGACCGACATTGCGATTGCTGTTGCGCAGACTTTCCGTCGCTACCAACCTCCGCAATCTCTCTTCCACAATACATTTTGCAAATATCTGTCTGAGAACACTCCGCGCATTCAACGCGAAAAAGATTCAAGATCGCGCAAAGCAAATTCCAAGTTGATTCAACACCTTGAACAAAAGTTACGTCTGTCGGGTTGCGCTGGCTGCTGCGACCCCATTTTGATCCTCAGGCGAAATTTAAAAATACACAGGTGTACCTCCAGGAAGGTATAACAAACTAGTACAGATCAATTTTCCAA
>CM052084.1:11122669-11133415 GCA_028453745.1 Agapostemon virescens
AGAAGCAACCAACGAGGCTTAAAACCGTAGACTTCAACCTTTAATTTGAACCCAAGTAGATGCCCCTGCGATTTTTTTTCACAAAATGACAGCAGTCCAAAGAGATGGCATCCGCGAAAGCCACTATAGTGGCGCGTCGTACAAGAAGATGACCTCCGCGACGCGCCACTATAATGGCACACAGTGCCTAAGTGGTTAAGTTCGCGTCGTTCCCAGCCGCTTACAAAATTTGTTCGAGCATCGCGAAGTCGTTCGAATTTCCAACGAGAAATACTTTCATCGAAAATAGAAAGCCATCTCTCGCTTTCTCGACCATAGCTCCGAAACAACTGAATATCTTTGCTTGATAAAATTACCGGTGCGTTCCGAAAGCGCGTGCGGCCGAAGCGCCGTGTCAAAGGCGTCGTTCCGCGGCGAGGAACGGGTTGTTTTCTTTCTTTCTTCGGTTCGCATAACTCCCGAAGGATCGGGAGAGAGTATAGATCGTCGCGACGATTCCCCCGCGTCGCCGAAGACGAACAGGTCACGGAAGCGTCGTCGGACATCGTTTAATCGGACTCTGACGTACAAGTTTAAAGCGTCGGTCGCGCGCCGTTTATCCACTCGCGCGACTAATCGCCGAGACTGTCTAGCGAGCAGAGCGAGCGACCAAGCACGCGCTCGCTTATCGCTGGAAATTGCTGCTGCGCCCACGCTCGCGTGTGCACCGCGACAGAGGCGATAAATAACGAGCGCGGCGGCGACGGTGGCGGCCATTACTTGTCGCTCACCCTCTGGCACCGCTCCTAGGGGTGCAATCGCCGCCACCCCCGCGCGCGCACAACCCCCGGCTTTTCCGCCATTCACGGCGGATAGATATTCGGCTCTCGCCACCGGTGACAAAAATACCGGCTACTGCGGAACTCCAGTATCTCGGTCAATTTTCAACGAATCCGATCGATTCTTCCGTCCAAACCCGCCGTTAACCATCACCCTCCCTCCGCCGTAGACCGCAACAACGAACCGTGCCCGGTATTTGCATAATTAACTCGAAGGTGCACCCTAAAACCGCGCGTCCGATCGATTCCACGGGGGTGGTTTTTAAGCTTCGGGATTTTTTCTCCGGCGAACCGAGCGATCCATCTTTATCAGAATTTACAGGTATAATAACACACCCTCGAAGTAGACACATGTATTTTTGCAACTCGATGTCGTCGAAATTGCGATCGCTATACTTGAAAGAATTGGATCATTGCTCGAAGACGATCTTACGATCTCGATGCGTAGAAATCGATGATAATAAGGATTGTGACGCTGGGAAAAATCAGGAGCGTAGTTTAGACGTGCCTGAACATCCCTGGTGAGTTGTAGAAAGTTCCGCCATTTTGTTTCGGGGATAAAAAAATCGTGAGGCTGGAGGTGGAACCGTATCTTGTACGCTTTCCAGTTGATCTAGTTGATCGCGATCGAATCGTTCGGCCGGCAAGTTCTCGTTCCGCCGGCCACGGTGCGGAGATACGGGGCCCCATGGGGTCCCATTGACACCGTCCGAAAAGTTTGAGACAGTCCTAGAAGCTGGCCGTCGCTGCTCAAGGACTCTCAGGTGCACGCGCGAAAGTACGCTCGACGAAATAATACGTTCACCGGGGAAAAGTGCAGCGACCCCTTCCGCGAACCGTGACGCCATCGAAGCTAATAATAATGGGCCGAATGGAGAACCAGCCGAGAGTGCCATTAACAACCGGAGACAAAAAGCGAAAAGGAGAGCGTGCGCGCGCGAGCGCGATACGGGGCCCGAGTCCCCGGCGCAATTAAGCAACCAGGCCTAGGCACCGTTGCCCGGTCGATAGTTGTCTCTCCGTTCGAGCGATCGTTCCACATCGTCTCGATTTGCTTGTCACTCCCCCGGACAAAAAGAAAAAAGGAAAAAGAACCGGGCCCAGGCCATTTCTCGCGATCGAACGCGATCAACAGCGGGAACGCGATTTGTCGCGGGATTGACCAACTCGTCCGCCGCGGGACGCCGCATTCCTCCAACTGTTTCGCAAAACCTTCCCCATCTGCGTATTTCAATTTTAGTGTAGCAATTTTTATTAACTTCTTCAGTATTAACATTGTAATTTACGTAATTGTTCAGGAGAGCCATCGGAGTGCAAAGGGTTGATGTTTCAGCGAAAAATGCAGACGGTTGCGATTTTTTTTCCGCATACCGTGTTAGTGATCGTTTCTCAGCCTCGCAGTATTCGATGGAGGATACTTCCACGCGACTCTGACAATTTTCCTGTTTGGAAATCTGGGAAACTGTCCGAGTTACGGGTCATTCTACGCGAGCTCTTTCCGGAGGTCCCCGACGGCTAAAACCCCCTATATCGAGGGTGTTTTTGAATTTTTTTCTTGGGAACGCGCGAATCTTTCGCGATGGCTCTTGCGGCATATGAAAGCGCATATCCCCACGGAAGTTGAGCAATTTTTCTAAATAACAAATGGTACAAACTATGAGAGGTACGCGCCATTCTACAGTACACCCTCTTTCACCCCAGTGCAGGCTCTTCAACTTCTGCCATTGCCTTCTCGATTAAGATACGGGGCTGAAAAAATTCCTGGACCTGGAGAACAAACCTATAAATCGACCCACGGAGTGTCTCAGACTTAACCCTTTCGGTTTCCTCGAAAAAAATTCCTATTCGTCAGGACCCGCGGAGCAGCCCGTTCGAAAATCGATCGACCGATCGTCGTACGGTTCCGAAACGCGAGCGGGCGACGCCAGCGCCTCGTCTACGTCGTTGGGGACGCCATGCGTCCCCTCCTCCACGGGGATTGGTCGACGCCGAGCGTCTGCGCGGTTTTCCGTCCGTATTGACTTTACACCCTGTCCCCTTCCCTCTTTCTTCCCGCGTTTCTCCTTCGGAGGGCCCGCGTGTGCTGGCTCTCGCGTTAACTTCGCTTCCCCTCCGTCCTCCCCTCACCCGGCCTCCCCACCTCGCGTCCCGATATCCCCACCCCCGCGACTCTTAACGCTCCGGCGCGGCGTCTTCCTCGCGGCTCCGGGTTGGCCCCCTGTCACCGTCCTTCTCTTTGTTCTCCGATTCCTCGACGGCGGACGGGAACTTCGCGGCGGGGAAGGGCGCAGGGGGTTGACAAGGTGACTCCGACGAGGAGAGGGCGGAGGGAGAACCGTAGGGAGGGTGGAGGAGAACCGGGGGAGGAGGAGAAGGCGGCTACACGCGAGGCGAGTGTCTCGCAATTGATTTTCACGCCACTTTGATTTATTCGAGCGCGCCACCGCGTTTTTCGTGGCCGAGACCGGTCCGCCGACCGGTCGCCACCCCTGCACCCCTGTCCTCCCTCCTTCGCCGAAAGACCCACACCCCCGGAGAAAAGGGTGGCGGAAGATTTATGGAGTTCCAGGAGGATTCTTTTTAGATCGTCGAGACCCTTTTTCTGGCCGGGATCTTCGACCGTTCGAGCACGGGGGTGAGTTCTCGTCGGACGGGGGTGAGTTTTCCACGTTCTCCGGGATTCTCCAGCCACCTAGCTGTCCGTCCCGTTCGCCCTTCCCGCTCGGTAATGGCCGCGACGAGAGACGGTCGAGGAAATCGTCGGGATTTCGGCCGTCGAGATCCGACCGACCGACCGACCCCTATTTCGCGCGGGCTGATCGTCTTCGGGGGTAGACTCGGGATGCTGTGCAACCCTTATCCGCTTTCGGGATCTACGGACCCGGGATAGCATCTTCCGTCCGCTGGAGAATGCGAGAGATAAGGAAATTTAGTGGGACCGTCGGCGGTGAGCTCGGGAAATGAGGGTGCTCGATTTGGGGCGGGTCGGAGTTGACCCGCCGGTGGTCTACGCCATTTTCTAACCCCCCCGAGGTAACAGCGAATCTCGAGCTCTTTGCAGTTGCAATGGGGAATGTGTAAAGTAGAAGCGAAATCAGCGAAGTCTCATTCGATTCCGAAGAGGCTGGTTTTTAATACTGTAACTTCACAATTTTCTTTGGTATACCGAGAAACCTGGCTTTATGAAATTTTGCTGTGAGAATGCTACACCTCTAGACTGTGTGCACAAATTTTTGCACGTCGATATCACCAAAATTGCGATCGCTGCAGTTCAAAGTACCTGACCACCCCCTTGAGAGTCGAATTGCATGCTGTCCTAGGAAAACTCTATACCAGCTCCAATTTGGGATTTTTTCTCTACCATACTAAAACGAGCTATCTCTTTGCAACTTTGCAACGATAAAGACACCCCTTCAGGCTGTACACACAAATTTTTGCACGTCGATATCACCAAAATTGCGATCGCTGCAGTTCAAAGTACCTGACCACCCTCTTCAGAGTCGAATTGCATGCTGTCCTAGGAAAAATCTATACCAGCTCCAATTTTAGGAGTTTTTCTCTACTATACTAATCGAACTATCTCTTTGCAACTTTGCAACGATAATGACACACTTTCAGGCTGTACACACAAATTTTTGCACGTCGATATCACCAAAATTGCGATCGCTGCAGTTCAAAGTTCCTGACCACCCCGTTGAGAGTCGAATTGCATGCTGTCCTAGGAAAACTCTATACCAGCTCCAATTTGGGATTTTTTCTCTACCATACTAATCGAGCTATCTCTTTGCAACTTTGCAACGATAATGACACACCTTCAGGCTGTACACACAAATTTTTGCACGTCGATATCACCAACATTGCGATCGCTACAGTTCAAAGTACCTGACCACCCCCTTGAGAGTCGAATTGCATGCTGTCCTAGGAAAACTCTATACCAGCTCCAATTTGGGATTTTTTCTCTACCATACTAATCGAGCTATCTCTTTGCAACTTTGCAACGATAAAGACACCCCTTCAGGCTGTACACACAAATTTTTGCACGTCGATATCACCAAAATTGCGATCGCGGCACTGTCAGGTACCAGACCACTCCCGAAATATGAATCCTGATTAAAAGATGCGTAGTTTTGCTGTGAGAATTTTGTTCCGGTTCGAAAATTCGCGTCGCTGCAGTATCGTTGAATTTAATTGCGGATTCAGGAGAACAGGGAATTAGTTTGGTCAACATGGTAGAACGGTTAGGCGTTCCCAAGCAATTTTTCAGCCGGATCAAGGATCAAGGGTGAATCAGGCGTCCACGGGAAGGGGATCTCGCCCCATCGGAGGGTTGCAGGAGAACAGGATTGGCGGGGCGACGGTGGAGGGGTTGTTTCACGAACTCGGGTGGGCTAGATCGAGATCGCAGCCAATGATAGGGAGCGCAGCTGCCCTAGGGAATCTACGAATCCTTCTCCGGAGATCCCGACGAGCCCCTTTGACGAGCAGGGAGAGAGGCAGAACTCGATGCCTCGCAGCTAGAACGCTCGGGATTGCTCGGGATTGCTCCCAGCCACCCCTAGACCGACACGATGGCGGTCCGAGGGAAATAATAACGGCAGGGACGCCGCAAACGGGTAAACAACCTCCCTGCGCCCACCCTTAATCGCACCCCTCAAATCTCTTCCTTCGCTGGATTAATTATTCGCTAGGCTCCTTCAGCGACGTCGCCTAGCGCGGCAAGGCTAGATTCAACCCTTTTACGTGGACGACGGCGGCTCAGAAAAATTGATGAGACGCAGTCGCGTGTGGACTATGTCTCTGCCAAGTTTCATCCTAATCGAGCGAACCATGGCGGAGAAAATAATTATTGAATATTCCTTGGTCAGGAGTAGAATTGCAAATTTGAAAATTGATTGTATTCCTATCAGAGTTTGAGGATTTTTGTTAATCCTTTAAAGTGAATACAGGAAACTGTAAAAAATTGGCCTGACGCAGAAGTATGTGGAGAATGTCTCTGCCAAGTTTCATCCTAATCGAGCGAACCATGGCGGAGAAAATAATTATCGAATGTCGACTGGCCGTGAGTGGAAAATTGGTTGCAGATAATCTTGTATTCTTCATAGTTTGAGAATTTTTATTAGTCCTTTAAAGTGAATATAGGAAGCTGAGAAAAATTGGCATGTTGTGCTTATACTTGGACCATGTCTCAGTAAAGTTTTATAAAAATCGATCAAACGATTGCTGCTGAAATAATTATTAAATACGTGATAAGTAGTCCTATTAAAAAGTCGATTAAAATCCGTATTTTCTTCCTTCAACTTCGACAATTATTTTCAACCCTTTAACGCGACTATTATGGGTTGCAAAAAATCAGTGTTACACATTCGTACGTGGACCAGACTACAGGCAAGTTTCATCGAAATCCATTGCATCACAATTACGGAATTAATTCGCAATCGGTAGAGCGACAGAAAAATCAAACAGTTAAAAGAATTCTACGCAGCTTGTCCGAATGTGTTCTACATTCCCGGCGACTGTTATTAAAATCGATCGGGCCGCAGCTGCGAGAATGATGATAGAAGAGCCACCGAAAAAATTGACATTAAAAATTGATGAAGCTCCCTTCGGTCTAATAACAAAGTTTCACCGTAAAGAAAGTTATGCGAGAGAAACGAGTCCGTGGATCGACCGTACGAAAAGCGAATTATCTCGAGAGCGCGAGCTAAATCAATTTCGAGTCCGTGGCTCGTACGGCACGGTAGTTTATCGGGCTGGTGAATTGTTTCTTTGTGTCGGTGAATGATCGATCGACTCGTCGGACAGTCGAAAACTGGTCGCCTGATCGCGGGCTCGGCCCGGCTCGGCTCGGCGTGCCGAATCTTAAGTAGCCGGAGCTCTCTCGCTCTCCGGAGCCAGAGCCGAACAGGAACGAGAAGAGAAAAAGAAACCAAAAACGATGCTGGAGTCGCCTAAAGTCGCGCAGCGTCGCTTCGAGTAACGGTGTCCGTCTGCCATTATCGCTAACAACCTTCGTAGTTCAAACGCTTCGTCACCGGCCAACCTAATACTTCAAAAATTCAATCGAGCCCTTCAATAATTTATACACATCGAAACGGCACCCACAAAAATAGGACTCCATTCCAATCGAAGAAATATTTAGATGGAATCCATATTCCTCGCAGGAATTTTTCATTTTGTCTATTTTACCCCTTTATCTGCAATTAATATTTTCCCTTGCAGTATTTTTAATTTTGTCCATTTTGGTCAAAGAAATATTAGACAAGACCCCTTCCTTTTTAATTAATATTTTCCATTGCAGTATTTTTAATTTTGTCCATTTTGGCCAAAGAAATATTTAACTAGTGACAAGACCCAAGTTTTAAGACCCCTTCCTTTGAAATGAATATTTTCCCTTGCAGTAGTTTTAATTTTGTCCATTTTGGTCAAAGAAATATTTAACTAGGGACAAGACTCAAGATTCAAGACCCCTTCCTTTGAAATTAATACTTTCCCTTGCAGTATTTTTAATTTTATCCATTTTGGTCAAAGAAATATTTAATTAGCGACGACAAGACCTAAGTTTTAAAACCCCTTCCTTTGAAATTAATATTTTCCCTTGCAGTATTTTTAATTTTGCCCATTTTGGTTAAAGAAATATTTAACTAGCGACAAGACCCCTTCCTTGTAATTAATATTTTTCCTTGCAATATTTTTAATTTTGTCCACTTCGATCCACGAAATATTTAATTGGTGCAATCTTCTCAAGACCCCTTCAAAATCAATATTTTTTGGGGGAAAATATTAATATCTCTGCCTGGGGACTCTCTAATTATAAATTAACGATACACCCCCCTAGAGAAATGTTTAACTTTAACAATATCTTTTCTTCGGTCTTTAAAATTTTAAGTAATTCTTTTAGCCCTCTATTCTTTGGGAATGTAAATGTAATTTTGCGTGGAACAGGTATTCAGTGATACCCAGTGGCTTGTCGGTAGCAAGAGGGTTGAGTTAGGCATCGAAAAAGGCAAAGAGCAATCGAGGATGGGCGTGTGCTGTTCCACAGCGAAATGAATCCCGCGAAAGGCGGAGAGGCGAGCACTACAGAAAGCAGAGGCCGCGTAACGAATCGTACTAACCCATTAACTTGTAAATTGCTTCCGACTGGTGCGCGATCCCGGCCGCGCATAAATCCGCGAAATAAATCGCGGCGCTTGTCGTCCGGCGAAACGAGACACACGACCAAATTATTGGCCACACTGCTGGCAAACGTTTTCGCAGCGGCGAGCGTCGTCGAAAATGGCCAGCGGGAACCCAATCGTGCGCAGTAATTAATTTCGACGGTTTTTCCCGGCTCGTTGTTTAAACATTGGATATTTTGCGAATCCGGGTGAACCGGCTAATTTATCGTCGAAGGGTACACGTTTTTCCTTTTCACAAAATTTTTGCAGCTGTTAAGAGTCTCGAGATATTCGTAAAAATTCATTCTCCGCTTAAGGGTTGATTCACCCCTTTCGTGAGAACGCTGGTGGTCGAAAAAATTCTGTGCGCTGTGTCTGTGGATGGACCATGTCTCAGCCAAGTATTAAAACGATCCACCGAAGAACAATTATGCAATTAATTATTAACTATTATCTAGTCATAACTGCGATAAAATCAGCATTCTTAGACTTTGAGGCTTGTTCTCAACCCTTTCATGAGAACGCTGGGAGTCGAAGAAAATATTGTGTCGCGTGTTTGTGGGTGGACCAAGTCTCAGCCAAGCATCGCAAGAATCCACCAAACATTAATGATGTAATTAATTATTAACTATTATCTAGTCAGAACAGCGATAAAATCAGCATTCCACTCCTTCGACTTTGAGGCTCGTTCTCACCCCTTTAACGTGCCCGCAGATAATCACGAAAATTCTGCATGGTGTACTTATATGTGGACCAAGTTTCGGTAGAGTTTCGATGGAATCGACGGGGCGGTTGTTTATTTAAAAAATGTTGCGTGTGTCTCTAACGATACAACGGTTCGATGGTTGACGGGAGGTGGCGGAGGAGGAGGATGGAGTCGGCGGCGATCTGGACGCGGACAGCGACGTATTCAAAGTGTGAACGGATGCAAATCTCGTCTCTCATGAGCAGAATTTTCAAGGAAGCTGAAAGATGGATGGAGCACGGCCGCCGGCACCGGACAATACGGCGACATTTGCATCTGGTACATAATTCAGTCGCCGTTTCTGCCCCCGACCACGGCCGTAGCGCGGCATCGGGCTGCGTGTGCTGTTCATAAAGCACACCGGTGGCGATCTCACGAAATCCAGGAGGCCCCGGGACTAGGGAAATAACGAGGCGCCTTCTTCTTTTTCTTCTCCCGCTCCCCTCTCTTCTCTCTTTCGCTCCTTCTTCGTCTTTTCCCTTTCTTTCGCTCTCTTGCTTGCTCGCGCGCGCGCGCGACCGCTCGAAAATTTATTCCGGTGAATTTTAATGGACCAGAAACCGTGCTTCGACCGGATCGTTACGCTACCCTTTTGTTCCCCGCAATTATAATTAACCGGCGCCGTACGTCGGCATTTAATTATTCCACGACCAGTCGCCTGACTCCAACACCGATCCCATCATCGTCGTCCTTCCCCAAAAATCTACGCGAAAAGATACTCGGGGAAACGCGGTCTCAGAGTTTCGGACCATCCAGTCCGGAGCAATTAGGCCACGCCCATCGGGAGTCATCTACAAAAGACCGTACACCGACGTGGGGATTCTACACGATGAATTTTTGGCGAAACCAAGAGCCTATTTTTAATCGCATTCACTTATGGGGTTCTGGAGCATTCTGGGGGCCAGCAGGCCACGCCCACTCGAAATGGTCTAGCGACACTCAAAGTTAAATTGTCGCCAAATATAATATGCTATTTGATATAGTGGTCTGTACCAAGTGGGGGCACGCATTGCTCTACGAGACATAGTTCTGGGGCATTCTGGACGAGGGCAATTAAGCCACGCCCCCTCAAGAAGCTGTAGCGACACATAAAATAAAATTGTTGTTCTTGAAAGTGAAATTCTAGTTGATACTGTAAGGCTATGCTAAATTGGAGCACGCATTAGTGACCGGGGGCACATTGGTCTACGAGGCATAGTTTTGGAGCATTATGGTCAAGGGCAATTAAGCCACGCCCACACATAATACAGTAAGACAGTCTTAAATATTGAATTCCACTGGACACTTAAAATCCAGATTATGTAGCAAATCAGAATAACTTTTCTGGCTCCTCTAACCTTGGGGCAACGAAGCCACGCCCCCTCAACAATTCTCCTTCCACTTCCACTCCCGATTACGCAAATTTCTCTTGCATAAAAGGTAGGATGGCACGTTTGCACCGTCGTGAAGTAGTTCAAAGTATTTGTACTTTCATGCTCGAGATTCGATGTCACTTAAAAGTGGCATAAATCGATGAAAAAAAATCGTACAACCAATTTTCGACACTCGTTGGAAAGAGAAAGATTCAATCTACGAGATCAATGTGATCCAAGTCGCAAAAAAAATTTTTTCCGTCCCGTGCGAATATTTAAGTCCGAAAACCTGTCGCGAAACGATTACTTTCACTCCGTTGCGCGCATCTTAGTGTAACAATTTTTTATCGAGAAGCAACTACGAGGGTTTTAAAGTGTAGACTCCAAGCTTTGAAACGAGCCTAAGTAGATGTCATTACGATTTTTTTTGACGAAGTTATAGCAGTTCAAAGTATTTGTACTTTCATGCTCGAGATTCGATGGCTGTAACTCCGACGCTGGCAGTGCGTCGTCACTTAAAAGTGGCATAAATCGGTTTAAAAAAATCGTACAGCGATTTTCTGCCACTCGTTGGAAAGAGAAAGGTGTAATCTACGAGATCAATGTGGTCCAAGTAGCAAAAAAAAATTTTTCCGTCCCGTGCGAATATTTAAGTCCGAAAACCTGTCGAGAAA
>CM052084.1:11146591-11170460 GCA_028453745.1 Agapostemon virescens
TATTTGTAACTTGGTGAGTCTTTATACTAGTATTTCAAGTATCTACTAAAATTTTACCGAATAAAAATAATCGCTTTCTTCAAACTTACAGGAGAAGGTGTGAACAGACCATTTCCCCACTGCGACATGATCCGAAAGGTGAACCAACGGCCGAAATACAAACGTCCCAGTTTCCAGGCTAACGTGAAAGGGTAAAGAAACGCAGACAATCGAGAATCAGTCGTGGCAGCGATCGAGAACAGAGCAAGCTATCGTTTACAGTTTGCCTAGCAGTCTGGCTGGCAGCAGTTTCCGACCTGAGTCTCTCGGTCCCGTCGCGTTGGGTAAACAAACAATGGCGGGCTGTCGGGAGAAAGGTGCCGGTCCCCGGGGAGAAAGAGGCCCGAAAAAACAAGAAGAAGGCTTTCCCGAGGCCCCGGCGTGCTCGTGGACCCTCGGCTAATTTACGACGTCCACCGAGCGCCCTCGACTTTCTGCATTGTGCAACCCGGACTCGTAAAACACAGACACCTCGTCGGGCCCCGACCGCGGGGCCCGGTCCATCCTCGTTAAACGACATCGATATCCTTGCTCTCTCTCTCTCTCTCTCTATCTTTTTGACAGCATGGTCCCACCAACGGTCAGCAGATCGACCGGACAAAAAAAGAATACGTCCCCTTTTGTTTTTCGGACTGGGCCGATCGCAAAAGAGTTTTCCCCGAGACAATGGGCCCGGCGATAACTATGATTCGACAGGGTTAGGTCCCGTAGCTCCGACCCCTTCGATACTGTCTTCGCAATTTTCTCCTCTACATCTGCAAACATTCCGGCGAGCGTCTTCTGAATGAGCATTTTCCGCTCTCGACACTTCCGCCTGCAACTTCCGAGGAAATTACTGTTTCCACTTGGAAAAATTCGAGTGTATTGTTTGAGTGTCGGTTTGTAAGCCCGCAGAGTTTCAAGTTGCCATCCGAAGAACTAAGCTGGAGAAAAATTGATGGAGGTCGAAGCGCTCTCGAAGCGCCGAGTCGGGGAGACGCTTTCGACACTTCTGTCTGCAATTTTCAAGGATATTAGTATTTCCAGTTGGGGAAATTTTAGTGTGCTGTTCAAATATCATTTTATAAGTCTGCCAAGTTTAAAATTATTATCTTCCATACTTCTCTTTTAAAAAAATCCAAAAGGGTGCCCTAGAGCGTCAGACTTTGGGGACGCTCCAGCACCCCCGCCTATAACTTCCAAGAAAAGGATTATTATTGCAATCAGAATTTTTAGTATACTCTTCGAATATCGCTCTGTGTATTCAGTAAATCTCAAATTTTTATTACTGACAGTTTTTTGTAAAATAATTCGAATAGGTTGCCCATAGGGTGTCAGACTTTGGGGACGCTCTCAGCACCCCCACCTGTAACTTCCAAAAAAATGATTATTATTGCAATCAGAATTTTTAGTATACTCTTCGAATATCGCTCTGTATATTCAGTAAATTTCAAATTTTTATTACTGACACTTTCCTGTAAAAAAATAGGAAAGTTGGTCCATAAGGCGTCAGACTTTGGGGACGCTCTCAGCACCCCCGCCTGTAACTTCCAAAAAAACGATCAATATCGTTCATAGAATTTTTAGTATACTCTCAGAATATCACTCTGTGACCTCACCAAATATCAAATTGATATCCCAAAAGCCTCTCCCGAAAAGAATTCCCAAATATGGCCTTGTTTTCGGTGCGAGCCGGGGAAACCCTTTAAGTAATCGGTTTCGGGGCTGTCCGGGTAAGTGAACGGGCCCCGTCGAGATACGATCGAGTTCGCGAAGAGTAGAATTCGCGTTCTTCCGTATTTGAAGGTGTACGGCTCCGAGGAGCGGATCGAGCAAACGAAAAACTCGAAATTCTGCGTAGTCAGGGGTCGGTTGATGATCGTCCGCGAGATCGCCTGGCCCGATTCGGGGCCCGAGATGCGCCGGTGGGTGGATTTATTGTAACGTGGTTGTAGACGCGTGTCAGGAACGCGTTGCATCCGCATCGCTGTGCATCAAGTCCGATAGAAAGCACCCGGAAAACGATCGAGTTCTGCCTCGCGGGCAAAAAAAGGACGGCCAGCCCTCGCCTCGGGTCTCTGTGATTACGTTAATGCACCGACACGATGCCCTCGCCCTTCGACGGCCCTTACCCGACAGCCAGCAGCCATCTCGAACGACTTTCCAACCGGAAATTCGGCCTCTCGTCGAGCCGAAGATCGTTTCCATTTTAAAAATCCGTTTCATTGCGCCGCGAACGTTCCAGCTCCTCGTAGATTAATTTCTTGGCTGAACAATTTACAGGAACCTTTACAGGATAAATTTGTACCACCAGAGACGTGGCTTTGAAAATTAAAACAATTTTTTTAAGGACTGTTAAAGATTTATAGGCGCTCCAAAGATTCCTCTATTGCGGATTTTTAGGGAAATTTGTATTTCAGTATTTGCATTCGTGATTTGATATTTTGGGGCACCTGGAGGGGGGAATTTACTTTCCATATTTTCAAAAAAAATTGTAGAACCATGAGGTGGGGGATTTGCGAGTTTGAAAAGAGTAAAGGGTAAGTTTCTTTTAGTGGGAGTAACATTTTGGTTAACATGGGAGTAAGGAATTCCTTTATTTGTGATTTGATATTTTGGACCACCTGGGAGGGGGTGAAATTTGCTTTCCATATTTTTAAAAAATTGTAGAACTGTGGGGTGGGAGGATTATTAAAACTGAGAATGTTGTAGGGCAAATTTCTTTTGCTAGGAGTGAGGAATTTATTTATTTATCATATGAAAATATCTTGAACTGCTTGGAGAGAGAAATTTGTGTTCCACATTTGTTTAAAAATTGTAGAACTGTAGAGTACGAGAATTTGTTATGTTAAAGAGAATTTAGAGAGGGAAATTTGCGTTGCGTATTTTTTAAAAATTGTGTAGATCGTGGGAAGGGGATGAATTGTTTGTAGGAAGGTCGAAGGATCCCTGGATGTTGGTCACAAGTGTGTTTTGGGCTTTCCGTCGATCATTCCGGTGCACAGAAGTCCGACAATCGATTCTGTGGAGGACAAAGGGCGAGTATATCGATCGGCGAGTATAGTAACAGTGGTTGGTTGCTTTGTGCTGCTTTGGAGGACACAATGGAAGGTCCTGTGAACTCTTCTCTGCTCAAGGAGCAGAATCCAAGTCCACGGACTCCTTGGGACGTGTCGTCGTGCTCTCTGCGAACTGTCACTGCGGAACAAACGATCCCGGATAGCATCTGTACCTGTAAAAAGAGTATTTCAAATTTTTACCAGGTATTATCCTCAACCTTATTATACAAGAAACATTTTATCGAGTTTATTTAAACCACAAAACCCCAAGAGAATAACCTGAAAGCAGATTTAAAAAATTATCCATACGTCCAACTAGATATTATACAATTAAAGCTAAGTTTCCAGAGAAGGTGTCCAGTAAATTTCAATCTAGTCTGCAGTAGGAGATTCCCCATTCGATTCTGAGCAACATTTCCCTTTGCAGGTTCGCGATCGGACGCTTCGTTCTCCAGTTATTAACGAAAAACGTGGATGAATCGCGTTTCTTCGACGCTCTCCTAGTGCAGCCGCCATGTTTACCGCGCGTTGACGTCACGCCGACCTGGGCCAGCCCCCGCGCTCTGATTGGTCCGTGCTTTTCGCTGATAACTCGAAAACGGTGCTTCGAATCGCGATCTGGCAAAGGAAAATGTTTCTCGGATTCGCCTCGGGAATCTCCGGTTCAAATTTCTTTCAATTCCACTTCTTTGCGTCTCCGTCGTCCTCCCTGAACCATAATTATGGATGTTAGGCTTGTCTTCGCCGCTTCTGTGCCACGTTCAGCATGTTTCAGCAACGTTTCGATGCATTTTCCGTCGACTTCCGGGTTTAAACGCGCAAACGTGAGCGGGAATACGACGGACGAGGAGGCCCGAAAAGACGCACCTGGCCGCCAGGTTTGCGTAGCCGTGTAACAGTCAATGTCGCCGAGGAGTCTAGAGTAATTAAGGATTCAAAGGCTAAGCCGACCCACGGACAGGACAATTACGTTGCGGCGACGCTGGCTGACCGTCCGAGAGAGTCTCGAAAGGGCGTGACGCCGTGTCCGAGGCGAGCCCTTTCGTCCTTGTTCACGATTCACGTGGTTTCCCTTGTTCACCGGAAACGGAGGAAAGGGTTGAGTGGCCACGCGCTCGCATAAATCTCTTTGACTCCGACTGTCCACGGTCTCATCGGCCAATTTTCACTATCGTCAGCCTGTCCAACGATTTCCAGAGTCTGCCTCGGACTCGATTGGGTCTAGAACCTGTCCGAACTGTTCCAAAGGCTCTAGAAAAATTATAGAGACTCTGGAAACGTTCCGGAATCTACCACGCAAATTACAGATGCCGTAGAAACATTCTGGGACCTCTCAAAAAATTTCTAGAGTACATAGAAAATTTGTAGAGTTCACCAACGTGGTCCAGGTCGCTTTGGAGCGAGACAAAAATTTCTAGAGTTCCCTGGAGCTGTTTAAAAAAATCCTACAGGCTTCTAAACGATTCTAAAGCTTGTGAGGAAGTGTTACGGTCTGTAGAAGTATGTTAGAACTTGCTGAAGAAATTCTAGAGGATGTGGAACAGTTTAGAACTTCCCACAAAATTGTAGAGTTTATGGAAAATGTCTAGAGACCCTCGGACCTCTCTCGGAAAAATCCTACGGGTTTCTAAACGATTCTAGCGCTTCTGGGAAAGTGTTACAGTCTGTAGAAGCACGTTAGAGATCGTTGAAAAAGTATTGAAGCCAGTGATGAAATTCTAGAGCTTCTAGAAAAATTGTAGAGACTATGGAAAAGTGTTAGGACCATCCACAAAATTCTACAGCTTACGGAAAACATCTAGAGCTCACAGGAAAAATTCTGGAGCCTGTGGAAACATTCTAGAGCACGTGAATAAATTTCTAGAGCTCACCAAATGATTATCTATCGGACAGGAAGATTGTCAGGTCTGTGGAAATGTGGTAGGGCTCGTCGAAAAAATTCTATAGCCGATGAAACAATTCTGGAGCCCTTCAAGAAAATTCTAGAGCTCGTGAATAAATTTTTAGAGCTCGCCAAACGATTATCCATTGGACAGAAAAATTGTAGGGCCTGTGGAAGAATAATAGAGCTCATGGAAAAAATTCTGCAGCTCTTCAAGAAAATTCTAGAGCTCGTGAATAAATTTCTAGAGCTCGCCAACTGATTATCCATCGGACAGAAAAATTGTAGGGCCTGTGGAAACGTGTTAGAGCTCATCCAAAAAGCTTCTATGTCCAATGGAACAATTCTAGAGGCCTGCGAGAAAATTCTAGAGCACACAGAGGAGCCCGTGCGTGGCACGGGTTCCTGTCTGACGCGTTCCAGATTTCGCACTGTGTTCCGCGCTTGTTTCTCGCTTCTACAGCTATGCTATCAGCGACTCCTCGGGGCTACCACTCTCGACACGCTCGTGCGTATCGACTGGTGTCGAAACCGACTGGATCTGAGATCGGTGGCTTGTCGAGAAGGTTCTGAAAAATCGTGAGACAAGTGACAGAGCACCAGCATAGCGGTACACTAGAAAAGAGTAGCAGCAACGTGAAATACCGTCGTCCTCGGTTATCATCGTGGCATCGACAACCGTGAAAGATCTCTTTTCCAAAGTGGACCCTCTCTCTCTCCCCCTTTCCCCTCTCGTTTTACCTTCCACGGAGAGCCCGTGGTTGTCCACCTTCGCCTTTCCTTCGTCTCTTCTGTCCCTCCCTCCCTCCCCATCTTCTCTGCCCTCCTCCCTTCGCCTCACGGTCGCTTCTTCCCGAGGACCCGGGCCTATCTCTCCTCCAAATAGGTCTTGTAGTACTTAGGGTTCATCGAGATAACTCCGGTCTGGCTTTGTGTTTCCTACGACGAGAAAGAACGCTGCTTGCTCCGCGATGGAGTGCAGAGGAGAGGGGGGTGGCTAGGGGGAGGGTAGGGGATCCGGGGGCCATATTGTGAGCCGCCGGAGCGACGGCGAGAGCGCGCGTGCTTTATGTTTTCTGCCCTTTTCGAGATCCTCCGAGAGCTGCGCACACGTCAGCGCGAGTTTACACGGTTCTGGGAATCAGGAGTTTTGTTGCACGCCGGATGGAGGACACTGTAGTAACGCTGTGGGAATTGTTTTGCTCTCGTTCCGTTCGTTTTCTTCTTGCTGTTCCGGTTTCGAGCCTCGGAACGTTTCCAGCCTCGGATCTTGATGCTTTCGGTGCCGATGCTGCGATCCGAAGTCATCGGTGTTTCTTGGGTGGCTCCAGAGAGAGCTGTGGAAGCTTTGAACATTTTAAAGTCTCTGCAGAATGTTGTCTGCAAGATATGTTCTTTGCGATTGTTCTGGAGAAAATGTTGAGACTGTCCTTATGGATGTAAACATTTAAAAAATAATTCTAACTATCGATAAATCGACAAAGAAAACTATGATCATACTCGAGGAAGTCTATAGAATTTTTCTAAGCAAGAATCATCTTCTTAGCTTTCGTCGTTGTCTCACGAAAAATTCCCAAAGTCGACCATCCCCTTCGGATGAAGACAAGGTTACTGTCGGGCTACAGGTGTCCTGATGGATGCAAATATTTGATAAATAATTCCAACTAAGGATAAGTCAATAAAGAAAAATATGAACACACTCGAGGAAGCCTACAGAAATTTTCTACGCAAGAATCATCTCCTTAGCTTTCGTCGTTGTCTCAGAATAAAATCCCAAAGTCGATCATCCCCTTCAGATTAAGCCAAGGCTACTGTCGGGCTACAGGTGTCCTGATGGATGCAAATATTTGATAAATAATTCCAACTAAGGATAAATCAATAAACAAAAATATGAACACACTCGAGGAAGCCTACAGAAATTTTCTACGCAAGAATCATCTCCTTAACTATCGTCGTAACCTCAGAAAAAATTCCCAAAGTGAACGATCCGCCGGAACATACTTTCTCCGACCGAGAATCTCTGGTCGTTATCAGTTGCGGTCAGAAATGAGCGTCGGCCGATGTCGTGGTCGCTATCGGTGCTCTGATCTCGCCTGTCTAAACAATCCTATCCGCTCGTAAAAATCGCTTATGTCCGGGAAATCCTAGCCGATTAGGAAAACCCTTTCGAATTGGCGAGATTACACGTGTTTCCGGTGGTCTCTTGTAAAAGCGGCGGCCACGCCTCGCAGATAAGGCCTGCGGCGTCGAATGCAGACAACAGGGAGAGCCAGGCAGAGCGAGAGAGAGAGAGAGAGAGAAAGAAAAAGAGAAAAAGATAGAATGAGAGAGAGAGAGAGAGAGAAAGGTGGAGAGCGGCATCGATAAACTCCGATTCCGAACAAACGAGGAAAGAGCCGCGGAAGGCCGGCAAAAGTTTCGACGAGCATCCTCGACACGCCCCGACACCGTGTAAAACCGCGCCGTTATCTGTCCGAGCCGGGCCCGGGACCGGCAGCACCAGATAAGTGGCCTCTCGCATCTCTCGCCTCGTCCCGTCCTTATCGTGTTCATTTTCTAGCGGTTCCTCGCGAGGAAACCGGTTATCGGCCCCCGGCAGATAGCAATCGATCCTCGTCTGCCCGCGATTGACAACGCTTTCGCCGCCCTCTCCGTTCCTATCGTTGCCCGATTGTCGATCTTGTTTCGTTCGATCGAGAGCCCCCGCCGGCCGTTGTTCGCGAACGCTGCATCGATTCGCGATCGATGCTCCGAGCGTCGATCCACCGCGGATCTTCCACAGAATTTTGGCGGATCGTTCACCGGAAGCGAGAATCGCCTATGGCTTCGCTGACGAAAGATTTTCACTCGTAGAAATCGAAAGATTCGGCAGCGAGACGGCGGCTTGCTCCAAAAAATTAAATTCTGTTCTTTTCTTTCGGGGGAAATTTTCTTGTAAGCAACAAATCACTGGTAAGAAAGTTTCTCTCATTTTTATTTATTTAATACGTTGAGTGCGGAGCCATTTTACTTAGCTTTCGCGTTTAATTAATTATTACGTTTAATTAATATGTTATAGATAATTCGATAATAATAATTTTAAGTAGGCTTTTCAATATTCGCTTAAATTCAATTTTCGAAGCTCAAAATTCTATTTTTACATTGCAATTTGTAACAACATTCTTAGACAATATTATTGGGGATGCATTGTTGATCCATAATAAAAATTGCTGTCAGCGTTGAAAGACCCATTAAAAAGTTTTCAGTCATGGATCATGGGCCTTACAAAAATTCTGAAATAATCGCCGGTCGATAAAGTGTTAAGAAATATTCGCACTATTTCAATAGATTGGATTGAAACAGAAAATGGGCTTGGCGAATCTTTTGCTTCTTCACAGTTTAATTGTTTCCGTTTAAAGGTAACTAAAATGTGACGCGAAAGCTAAGCAAAATGGCTGCGCATTGAACGTGTTAACAGAAAATCTGGGAAAGTATAAGGTGTTCTATCTTTTAGTCCCGGAGTATATGATCGAGTTCGATCGGGGACACGAGTCGAGGCGGTGGCCCCGGATTGAGACGCCTCGTATTTTCATGCAAATTCGTTTCGGAGAGGGCCGGGACACTTTCGAGAATGGTTTTAGGGCGGAAGAAAGAGGCGAGACCCAACCGGGTACATTGTAAGCCAGGCGCCAGGCCTTGTAACCTCTAAATACTGTCTCCGCCGGTTCCCGGTCCCCTTTCTTCCCGGGGGTTAGCAAACCCCGACGGCATCGTCTTACGCCGCAGCATTCCTCTCCGCCGGCCGTTCGACTCGAACGCGACACGTCTCTATCGATTCGAGACTCGCCGGCCAGGTCGATCCTCGTATTCGGCTACGTGACTCGACATAATTCCTCGAGGAGGACCAATTAGCAACCTGAAACCGATGAGAAAGCGAAATTCTAGGCTGGAGCACGGCTGGACCGCTCAGAGCCACGTATTGCCCCGTGGGGCAACAGTCTTGCCCCGAGAAATCTTGGGAAAAATTCTCCAAGATCTGTGAAAGGGATTTTCCTATCTCCAAGCAGATTTTTAGGGAGCACAGCAGGGGGAAGAGAGTACAGTGCTCTGTAGGGCAACATTTTATTAAGGGCCACGAAGCCACGCCCACTGAATATTTTTTAAATGCGATTTGTTAAATTCATATATTTTTAGCTGATCGATTTTTAGCAACTGCGAGGTCCTAGGCAGTGGTGGGAGCATAGAATGCCCTCTGGGGCAGCATGTGACTCTGTGCAGCAAGGCCACGCCCACTAGGATTTGTTTAAACATATATAGACTAAGAATTGTATTATTTAAAAGTAGATTTGGAGTGGGCTTGAGATCTGGGGCACAGCAAGGAGCATACATTGCCCTCCGGGGCAGAGCTTGACCACATTCAGCGAGGCCACGCCTACTGCCAAATATTTAATTGCTTAATTTTGCCACAGTTAGATTTCCCTTACATAAAATTAGATTATCAACGAATTTGACTGCTGGGCCATTTCCGAATGCCTATATTGCCCTCCGGAGCAGCGAAGCCACGCCCACGAGAGATTGTTCAAATAAATATGGAGATCGTCGCGTTCCAGGATAGCTTTCCAGTGGTTGCGGTGTCGAGGTGAGGTGTCAGCTGGGAAAATAACGAGAAAATTTGCTGGGTCTGAGAACAATAACAAATAAAGGCCGGTGCGGTGTCGATTCGGTAGCAATGGCGGTGGCATCGGTGACAAATATTATCCCCGGACGATGTAAGCTGCGAGCCATGCCATTTAATCACGGCATAGTGGTTCGGGGAGGACGAAGGGGAGCCAGGTAAACGGTTCATGGGGCTTTGGCCCCGGTTCGTGCACCTTACGGGCCCCCTGCTGGCCCGGTGGACGTCGCTAATGCGAAACTGGGTCATCCTTGTTTCATCCCCGGCACAGTGCGCTCCAGAACGCAGATCCCCTCATTCACTGGATTATCGCAACCGAGACTCGCCAGGTACACAAGCATTAAGACAGTTGCCAGTTTCGTGAAAATTACTCGGCATCCTCGAAAACATTTGCTCGGGCCGATACGACGCCTGGTTACACTGCAAACTATTTCGCCTAATCTGAATCTTCGGCGAAAGCGTCTCGGAATGTTCTCCGTCTCGGTGAAACGTTGGTCTAAATCGTTACGCTGGTATAACAGCTGATGTAATACTGCCTGGGTCAGAACTGACCCGGGTACCGTCACTCGGCGACCGACAGATCGTTAAACTATAACATGTTGCACAGAATCATAGTCTTACGATGTCGAATGTCGCGAAATTCGAAGAGATTTTGTTAACAGTTTGCCTGAAAGCTGAAAGAAAGCAATTTCGATGACCTTGACTTTGACCTTGAGATATAAAGATGTCTTTCGCTTAAAGATAAGACAGAGCATCTTCTAGAATAACCTGACACGTCATCTATCAGATTTCTCTACTTTGAATCGAATTAAAAAGTAAAATAGACTGAGATAGACTAGATTGAGTTTGAGTGGGGGTACAGTGGGTGGGGCTATAGGTATGCTCCGCCCATTTAGTTGTGATTATTATAATGCTCTCAAAGTGACCACTGCTTGAAGTTCCACTTTGAAACCTGGTGATTTCAAATGCAAAAGAATTTTTCAAATTGACACAATAAATAATATAAACAGTCGACTACGTAATACAGTGGGAGGGGCTATGCCCCTGCTCCGCCCATTTGCCCCAAGAAAATAGTTACAGAAATTAGTGCTGCTAATAGATTCGTTGTGATTATCACAATACTCTCAAGAAGGCTACTGCTTGAAGTTCCACTTTGAAACCTGGTGATGTCGAATGCAAAATAATTTTGCAAATTGAAGCAATAAACAATATAAACAATCGACTGGGCAATACGCGACTCACTGGCGAGTGCAGCTAGGTTCAGCTAGGTGGACTCATGGAAAATTCATTGCAGCCAGTCGTTCCCCATAATTTTCCTCGGTGGCGTCATAGTCTTCAGCATTTAGGGGACGGGGGAGAGAGGCTGAGGAAGCTGGCGCGAGCACGAGATGCTTTTTACATTTTACGGGGTTCGCACCGTCCCATAAATCAGCCTTGACCGACCATAAAACCGTGGTATTCGAAGGTATACAGGAGTAAGCAAAAGCAAAAGCAACCGCGGTCTCGTCGCTCGACTCGTCTCGTCTTCCGAAGGGTACCTCGGGCCTGAGCAGGGGGGACGAAGAGGGCCCTACGGTGTTCAGGTAGGGTGTCCGGACCCCGTGGACAATGGGGCCCCGACACGTAAGACATTGCGACATTTTGGAGCGACTGCACCGGCTCCGGAGACCCTCGTACCTGCGAGAACCTAAGCTGGATGAAACTCTTCCGGGAACCTATGCCACCCCCGCGATGCCAGAAAAGAGGATCGAACGAGCCCAGCATGATTTCATGATCTGACATCACTGTCCCATGATCGATGCCTCGAGTGCACGGTCGAGGAACAAGCGGATCCTCGAAATTCTGTCTTTGACGATTCGTGTTTTCTGTGGGTCATTTCGCATAATCAGCGAAAATTTCCTGAATCGTCGGGGTCCAATTTTTCCGTATAGAATTGTCGAAACTGATTCTAATTCTCTGTGTATACACTGTGGAAAAGATCAGGCGAATTGTCCTCAAGGTCACTTGAAGGTCAACCATCTGATTAAAAATTAAATTGAGTTTTCACGTCATGAAATCTCTTTCATTTCTGTTTGATTTATATTTACGTCTAACTGAAAGTGTTTATAATTTAAATAATTTTCGGTTTGACCTTCGCACGACCTCTAAATAATTGCAAGAAAAGTTTGGGGATGGTTTTCGCTCAAGGAGAATGATT
This sequence comes from Agapostemon virescens, assembly GCA_028453745.1. Lineage (NCBI taxonomy): Eukaryota > Metazoa > Arthropoda > Insecta > Hymenoptera > Halictidae > Agapostemon > Agapostemon virescens. The sequence goes on from CM052084.1 coordinate 11,158,402, forward strand.
GGAATTTAATATTTCCAGTGATCGTCGAGGGTAATAACGTTTTTATTGGACGCTCGGACTAACGGCGGTTTATTCAAATTTCGCGGGGTTTATGTTTACAGCGAGGAGTAGAGAAACGGGGCCCTTCGCCGAGACGACCTTAGGCACGTCTATATTGTCATAATTGATTTGCCGGGGTATCGATTTCAACGCTCGTAAATAACAATCCAGCCCTCTGCGCGGGGTGTCCTTGTGACTCGAGCTGTTTCGCATTCTTACCGGGGATTAGGGTAGCACGGCCAATGCCTTTCAATTTTATGGCGCGTCCGGAGCCTCAAAGTCTGCTTCCCGGCGACCACTGTGCAATTGCTCCTCGATTTTCCCTTGATTTTTTTTCTCCTCTCTTATTTTTACCTCGTCCACCCATAGTAAACGGGAAACCTGGGTTCTGCTACCCAATAACACATTTCTCATTTTTTCCAACCCGGAACACCCGGTAGAACAAAGGTAAAAGGGAAAAGCGGATGCACTGCTGAAGGTGCAACTTTCCAGAAAAGACCAGAGGTGTTTTCCGCTAGACGACTGCACACTGAAACACATAGATGACCCTTTCAAATGACCTTGGACCTTAAGCTTTGAAAATTTATATTTCTTTTATACTTCTCAGACTAGTTTATTACTATTAGGTCAATCGGAAAGTTCTGTCTATCTAGCGTCGAGTAGCCGTAGCTCGAACTGTGGGTAACTATAACCTCTAAAGTAAGGCTAACTTTTTAGTTTGAACATCTGTTAATAAAACTCAGTACACAACAATTTACGCTTGCATCAATAACTTCGTTTTTTTCTACATTGAAGATGTCGGAATTTCAGCCGAATAAGCGTCATTTGCGCGAAGTGTTAGTCTTTTGTTTCAATTGGAAGAAAACGGCAGCTGAAGCTCATCGAATGATTGTAGACGTTTATGGCGATAATGCTGTTTCCGATAAAACATGTAGAGAGTGGTTTCGACGTTTTAAAAATGGTGATTTTTCTTTGGAGGACAAAGAGCGTTCTGGACGGCCACGAGTATTCGAAGACGAAGAATTGCAGACATTGGTGGATGAAGATCCATGTCAAACGCAAAAACAAATTGCAGAAGCGTTAAATTGTGCTCAATCTGTCATTTCCGACCGTTTAAAAGCCTTAGGGAAGGTCTACAAGGAAGGAAAGTGGGTCCCATATGAACTCGAGCCAAGAGACATTGAAAGGCGGAAAACCATCTGCGAAATTTTGCTTGCTAGGCAAGAAAGAAAGGGGTTTCTCCATCGTCTCATCACTGGGGATGAAAAATGGATTTATTTTGACAATCCTAAACGTCGAAAAACCATTTGTGATCCTGGCCAACCCTCAACATCGACGCCAAAGCGGAATATCCACGGAAAAAAGGCTTTACTCTGCATTTGGTGGGATCAGGAAGGTGTGGTATACTATGAACTGCTAAAAACTGGTCAAACAGTCACAGGAGATCTCTACCGACAACAAATTATCCGTTTGAGTCGAGCATTGCACGAAAAACGACCACAATATGAAACGAGACAGCGTAAGGTGATTTTGCTGCATGACAATGCTCGGCCTCGCGTCTCAAAAATTGTCAAGGAAACGATAGAAGCACTTCGCTGGGAAGTGCTACCACATGCGGCTTATTCACCAGACTGTGCCCCATCTGACTGCCACTTGTTTCGGTCAATGGCACACGCACTTGCTGAAGAACGATTTAATTCGTACGAAGATCTCGAAAAATGGATCTCCGCCTGGATAACCTCCAAAGATGAATCATTCTTTCGACGCGGAATTCGCTTGCTGCCCGAAAGATGGGGAAAAAGTCATCGCTAACGATGGACAATATTTTGATTAACGTACTTTTTCATTTTCTTTCATGAATAAAGCTTTACTTTTTGTAAGAAAACGGACGGAACTTTCCGATTTACCTAATACTTCTAAATTCTAAGTAGAGTGTATGCTAGATCATTCTTTAAAATTCGGCTGCGAGGATGAGGACACATTGTCAAACGATACAAAATGACGGAAGCAAGGTGTTAGGAGCGCTCAAATAACAGTGATTCGATTTTCTCCAGATCGAGAGGAAGAGACAGACAGATAGACAGACAGAGAGAGAGAGCATAATTGTCGGTGGGCGATTGAGTTAACCCTTAATTACGGGGGATGATGGTGTGGGTCCCGATCGAGCTGTCGGTGAACGTGGAAAATATTGAGGCGGTAATAACAGAAATTAGGATCACCGGAGAGCTTCCGGTGTTTGACTATGCCGACTGTTAGGCGGTCCGGGGCCTGCTACCGTATAACCACCGATCGCCGAATCCGTCGGTCTAGGTCCACGGAAGAAAGGAAAAAGTGGGAGGTTCGGCTCCCCGGAACCGTTATTAAAGGAGATTCCGACGTTCGTCGGCGTCGTCGAGTGTTAATTGCTTTCCAATTACACGCGATAATGATCGTTAAGTCGCGTTACGAGCTCTTAACGGGCGTCAACTCGTTTCTCCAGGCGAGTTCCCAAGATCTGGAACGCCGCTGACAAAACAACGCGGCAATTCCGCTGCTACAGGTTGCTCCAGAAATGTCAGAGTTACTCAGAGTTACTCGGCTTCCTTAAATTATTTCCAAACAACTTTTCAAGGCTTCGCTTTCGACTTATCAAATAAAGAAGCGTTGAATTGCATAATTGACAAACGGAAAAAGTTCCTCAAAATTACCCCGGGAATCCATTTTTTGGGACACCCTGTAGATTTGTGATTAGATTTACTAAAATTGTTTGCATTTCGTAAACGGATAACGACGACACGGCGTAGGTAAACGAATTGAAACGGGAACCGTGTAAAAGCAACGACACGCTCGTTAAGGACACGGAAAGGGGGCTGTCCTTGGGTATTCCCGTGGGATCCGAGGATTTCGCAGGAAACCCATCGAGTGGGAAGTGGAAGCGTAGGATAAATCCTAGGACTAGGGTTATGGGTACAGCGTCGGGGTCTCACGGGCCCCGTAGCAGCGAGATTTTCGTGGGCCTTTCGCCGTTCGGACGGCGGAGCGCGGAAAACAGGGCCACGCCCACCTCGTTATCGAGCACGGGCGACTACTTATCCCGGACAAATGCTTTACGACCCTCTAATGTGCGGTTGTCCTTATGACTTCTGGCTTCGGTTTCCTATTCGTTTTCAGCTTCCGTAAACATCGACGTCGACTCCTACGGGCCGAGATATCGTAAATCACCGGCGACCACCGGGGCCAAATGGGATTTCGCGGTGCCACGAGATCGAAACGCTGCCTCCAGAACTTTCCACGTGATCCCATACCCCACCCCTAAACCCATGCGCCAAACCCCCATACGAAAACTTCCTTCCGTTTCCTCTCTGACATCTGAAAATCAATTCCACTTATTTATTTTTCCACCAACGAAGGAGGCTTCCGAAAATTTCGAAAAAATTCATGGACACTTCCTGCAACCCCGTAAAGACACTATAAAAATATAAACGAAATCGCCTGCGAATTCCCAAAGAAAATCGACATTTATAATAAAACCTCTATACTGGATTCTTGCGGTTAGTTGACCACTTTTGGGACTTGTAAAAATACTGTGATATCCCTAAAGTATCGACGAATCCATAGACACGTCTCAGGAGCGTTAAAGAAGTACTTAAGATTGTGAAAAAAATTGTAAAACATCGAAAAGCATCGTAGAGTTGAAATGTCAAAGGACAGGTCAGCTAAACGAGATTATAAACGACGGATTACAACTTGTATTGACGGATTACGAATTGTAGAGTCGACGTGAACGCGTCGCAGGGTCGAGGAAGGCTTGCCACGGCCCTGCGCGGAAGACAGCAAAAATAAGCAAGCCGCAGAGCCGAAAGAGCCCGCGAAGAAGCTGCTGGTTGGCCTGGCCGGAGATAAGGAAAATCATACGCGGCCGTGGTGTCCAGGAATCCTTGCCAGCCATGCATAGGAAAGCCATTAGTGTGGCCGTTAATCCAACGTACGGGCCGTGCCGCATTAAGCCGCATTTCCAGCGTCCGCGTGTCGCTCGTTAGGCTGATTTGTCGCTTTATTAGATCTTAGTTTGCGCACCGAGTCCCGGGATCGTCGACATTACCGCGTAACACGCCGTGGGAGCGACGGAGAACGGTCCGGGCAGATTTGCAATTTGCGTAAATTAGACGATTGCGCATCGGCCCGCCCATCGCCCCTCTTCTCACCCCCTCTAACCCTCTCTCTCTCGCTGTATTCCAGCAGAGCTCGATCTCCGCCGGGTCCTCTGTCGCAGAAGCGATCTCTGTTTCGCTTAAAGTCACCCCGAGCCTCTCTAATGGCACGTGTAATTGCCCGATAATTTTGCGCCACGTGTTTTGACGCGCTAATTGACTGCGACTGCAGCCGAAGAGCTAACGAGCCGTGAGATTGCGGCTGTTTCGCTCGTTTTTCGAAAAATCCAGACGGAAAAGGACGATGCCTCTCTACAAGACTCTGTGCGCGGACCATGCCGAGACCTGTACCGAGGCAGCTCTGCAGTCCCTTTACCCCCTCCACTCGGCGAAGACGCGTCAGCTGCGTGGACAGTGGTGGGGATGAACCCGCGAACGCTCGAACCGTACTCTGGTCCGGATCTCCACAAATTGAACGCTGGACTTTACTATTTTTGTCTTGGAAATGGTGAGAGGTACGGTTTTGAAATTTTGTGGACACTTTTGGCACTCTTTCAGCTTTACAACGCTGCAAACTAAAGTCAAATATGTTCGCTGGTTTCTGAGTTACAGGCTGCGACACGCGACGACGACCGAAAATTGTGGTTGATGGCTTCTCGCGTGTCTCCCGGCTTTTCTAGTGGACGGAAAAAATCGAACCGACGATTTTCTTAATCCTCTGGAGTGTAGAGATTTGTCTGGTAAGTATCGTGAATTTGAAAAATTTATTTACGAAACGGCAGTCCGTCGAATTCGCTTAGAGAGCGTTTCGAGTGAACGAGGCAGAGGAGAAAGTTGCCGATTCGATGGATTTCGATTAAAAATGGGGATGGGTCGTGCAGGGTTTATTGGAAGATCTGGTTATGTCCGCAGCTAGTTTGCGGGGGATCGTGGCTCGTCGACGTCGAAAACGAGCATGGAGCAACACTTCCGGTGGTCCTTCGTGACACGACAATGAGAAAGATCAGAAGCCGGGGCCCCGGCCCGGTGAAAAGGCTGCACTCGACGTCGTCGCCGCGGAACTCGAGTTACCTTTTTCACCCCGTAAGCTGCTCGAGTGCGCCTCCGAAGAGGGCCACGATCTGCCCTATCGACATCTAGAGCCTCGAGGGCGCTAAAGCGTTTAATGCAGGCCACTCGTCGAGCCCTGTGCACGGGGCTCGACGAGTGCGCTGCTTCTGCGAACGGTTTATATTATATTATGTAACGATGATAGCCGGCAGAGGGAAAGAGAGAACCGAGAACGAGAGCGGAACGAACGAGCGCGAGCAACGCTTGCCCTCTGGGGCATTGCACTGGCCCCTCGGAAATCGTGAGCAGCCAAGACACGCCCACTGACCGCCCATTTACATTTTTGTAAGACCCACAATTTTTTTACAGAGCCATCACAATCTTTCCAGCAGTCTGTTAGCGCAGCTATAACATTTTTTGGGTCCCTCTGTTCATTTTGGGACCCATGAATTTCCTGTGAAATGCTGTGCATTGCCATGGCATACTCTGCAATCTGTTTGCAGACATCGCAATCTTTCCAATGCGGCTTTCACATTTTTCTGGGTCTTCGAACTTTTTTCTCTAGGGCCTGACACTTTTCTATGGGACCTGTACTATATTTTTGGGACCAGATGTTTTTTCTAAAGGTTATACAACATCTTGGAAGGCTCTTGAATCTTTAAAATGTTGTTTTAATATTTCTGAGAGTCTGCAACATTTTGTCTGGGCCTGAAATATCTTTTCCTGGGTCTTACAATTGTTGTGGGGGCCCTATACAGTATTTCTGCGACCTCACATTTTTTCTAAAGGCTTTGCATCGCTGTGGAAGACGCTTGCATTTTTAAAATGTTGTTTCAACGTTTCTGGGAGTCTGTGACATTTTCTGTGGGCCTGCAATATTTTTTCCTAGGCCCTAAAATTGTTCTGGGGGCTCTGTGCAGTATTTCTGCGACCCTACATTTTTCCTAAAGGCCCTGCAATGCTGTGGAAGGCTCTTGAATTTTTAAAATGTTGTTCCAACATTTCTGGGAGTCTGTGACATCTTCTGTGGGCCTGTAGAATTTTTTCCTGGGCCCTATAATTGTTCTGAGTCCTACAGTATTATCTAAAGTCTCCATAAATATTCTTACGAGAGTCTCCCACTTCCTAGTCACGGAAAACAAATACTAATAATAAATTATTTAAATGTTGACAAGCAGCATATTATTCTTTTAATATTTTTTTACTGCTTCGCATTTTAAATGACTTCCGTTTCACAGGAGGGGAGAAGAAGAGGCGATGAACAGGTTGAGCGTGAGCATCGCAGCCAGTTGCGTCGCCGGCAATTACGTGACGTCGAACAATGGCCTGGAACGATGTTTTCGCGGTTCGAGGGTGGCCGTGCGGGGTGTCCATTTCACCCCCTGTGCGGGACCACCCGCGGATCTCGATCGACCAGATCGTACAACAGCGATTCGCGCATCTGTTCGCAGCCAGGACCTGTCTCCTCGGACGTTAAATCGTCATGGACAGCCGTTAATATAGGGTGGTCGGTGTTGACATTGAAATTATTTTATCGTGCCTCGGGGGAGCAGTTAGGCCATCTGGACGTCTACATAGGATGTCCCGCGAAGGTGAAAGAAACGTCAACTGGGACATTCACGAGGGGAACCCGCATAACATTTTCCTTTGGCGATTCGCAATTCGACGCCTCGTTAACGAGTTATTCGCGAAAAACGCGGACCAATCGGAGCAGCGGGGGCGGGGATAAGCCAGCTGGACGCCGCGTCACGGGAGCAATGGCGGCCGGTCTAGGAGAGCGTAGCACCTCGCACAGATTCGCGATTTTCGCCGATAACTTGAAAACGAGGCGTCCGATTGCGATTCGGCAAAGGGAAATATTTCTCGGATTCGCCTGAGGAATCTCTCTGTGCAAATCCCTTTCAAATTTGCGGACCACCTCCCACGTAGATCGGCGACTTTTCAGCGAAACTTTACGCCTCGCGGCTTCTTGGCACCGATTGTCAGCAATCTCGCCCGGCTCGACTGATTTTGCGAAATGACAGCGGAGTCGTTCTCGAATTAATTGAACGCCGGCCGTATTTATGCGTTATGCATTATGCGACCGCGCCGAGGGATAAGACTTTCGGGCAGGCCTGCGGCTAATTGAAACGCCACCGCGCGCCCGATAAGCCCGATTGCAACGGAGAGTTATGAGACAATATTATGAGGCGTCGTACGTCAAGCCGAAATTAATTTCGGCCATCGCTTTGCTGCTCGCAGATAGCCCCGCCTCCGCCTCTCCCAACCCCTTCGTGACCAACATGCTCGTCTCCATAAGTCACGCAGCGATGGTGCCGCGGGTGCGCGTTTCCTTTCGAAGATCACAATCTTTCGTTCGGAAGCTTCGACGGGTTGCGAAAAAGAGAATTCCCTGGGCGCCATGTTGTTCCAGGGACCACTGGCGGTCCCGAGCGTGATCTGAGAGGTGCGGAAAAAATTGTGGGACTTGTGCAAAAAGTTTGACAAGCGTCAAAATGTTATGAACCCTGTGAAAATATTTGTGGCTGCTAGAAATAGATCCAAGGGGCTTTAACGATGTCATAAGGCCCAGAAAAGGTACTGTGCAGGCTATGTAGGGCCTCTAGAAATACTTTAGTACTTTACAGATTATCGTAAGATTCGCAGAAAACATTTTTGAGGATCGCCAGAATATTGTAGGTTTTGAGAAAATAAGGGTGAATATTTAGAAAAGTGGGGCCCAGAAAAATCACACAAGGTCTCTTAAAAAAATTGTGGGACCGCAGAAAGGCAATATACATTCCCCCAAAAATTATAGTCCCCTTAAATTGACTGTTCACCCTCTCCAAAAAATTATTAAATCCTCTAAATACATCTAAGGCTTTGCCAAATAGTATGGGCCCTTTAAAACATTCTGGGGCCCAGAGAAGTTATACAGGGTCCTCAAAAAAAATCTTAGGCTATCACAAAAACAATATACATTCCCCAAAAAATTACTGTCCCCTTAAATTGACCGTTCACCCTCCCCAAGAAATTATTATACCCCTCAAATACATCGATGCTTCACACATGGGTCCTTTAAAATATTCTAGGGCCCAGACGAGTTATGCAGGGTGTCCCAAAAATTCCTAAGCTTCTAAAAAATCATTGATCTTCAATATACAGCATTACAAAACATTACAAACAATATATAGCCGCCCCCAAATTAATTACGCGTTTCCAAACTCACCCCGAAGGCCCCAAAAAATATTTTCGCCGCACCCAGAAGATCATTACAAACATCCCCCGAAAAGCGTCATACTTCTTCCATAAAAATCGAGTTCCAGGCAAGGTCCGCATAGTATCGCGACGACTGCCACCCTCCGCGGGAGCAAGTTGCCGGTGTGGCAGGGGATGGAAGTCGATAGGCCAGCCCCGGCGAGGAATAAGAAAAGTTGCGGAGATAAAGCTAGCGGGCTACCAAGCGAGAGAGACCTCTTCCAGAAGAAGGGAGAGAAAGAGTGAGAGGGGGTGGTTGGATGGAAACAAAATTCCGGCGGCGACGGAGGGCGGAGGGGGTTGGCGGGGGTGGTCGGTTCGGAAAACGGGAGCAGAAAAGAGCATAAATCAGACGGGCACCCGAACGTACCGCGGAATACAAAACAGAAGAAGGATAGTCCTTCCTCTCGACACCCCCTACCACCCTTCTGCCAACCCCCTCTCCCGGCCATGGTGGCCTCAGGATCTCAGAGCGGCCGACTATTTTCCAATAATTTACCCCGGTGTGGAAGGGGGTTGTGCCGGGTGGCGGTTTTCCGGTTAGGGGGTGGTTAGGCGGCGGCGGTGGTGGTAGTGGGTGCTCGAGCGCGCAGGACTGACACTATCGCGGCCATAAATACTGGGGAGCAGCCTCTGACGTCACCCGGCGAGGGCCCGATATTATACTTTATCTCGAAACTAATTCCCTGCGACCAGATTTATTGCAAGAAAAGGGGTGAAAAAATATACCTTCTCATCCCTCTCCTTCCGACAACCCTCCCTCCCTCCCTCGTACGTCCTCCTGCACCCCCTGCCACGTTTCGCAGACCTCGAGTTATCCGTCCAATGGAAAATTAACGACCACTTCCCCCTCCCATAAGATTCTCTTTTACTACCCCCTGTGACCACCCCCCACCTTTCTCTCTTTCTCTGGAGAGAAGGTTATGTTCTTGAAGATTCTTGTGGATGTTGAGGGTGGAAATTTATTTGGGCATCGTCGAGGACGAGGAGTTTTTGATGGATGATCTCGAGCAGGTCTTTTAACCCCTTGCTATATTGCAAGTCAAACTGCTATTCGAACATTTATAATAAATTCCAATAAATATAAATATTGTATCTTTCTCTTTGGTCGAGATCAAATGTTACTCGTTCGTAGTCAATGTTTAAACATTGCAGTGTCTGTAGCAGAAAATAATAATAAGAAAATACTATGGCAGGGGGTCAATAAATAATAAATAAATAAAATAAATTTTTCCCATCGTTTAAATCGAATCTGTTCAGGGCAGTTTTCGATTGAATTAGTATTACAGGTGGTAGACGTCGAACAAGGGATTGACAGTGGCAAACATTCGATTAGTTAAGGAACTAACAATTTCCTTTACGTCTGAGAATATCAAAGAAAACCTAACGAAAAATTTATTTAAACGTTTGGATCGCGAATAATAATTCCTTTCAACGTTCTCGACGATGCATTCGAGGTATCGCAAATATGGAAAAGTGCAGCGATCGACTAGTTGACCTTGAAATGACCTTGACGCCCGGAATCGGTATAACAATCAACGGGGATTCGATTGCCGATTAAAAATCTCGATTCCAGGCCCGCATAAAAATCGAATAAAATCTCGAGAAGTGGTGGAGAGAGAGAGATAGGAATTTTTGTGGGAGAAAGAGAGAGAGAGAGCGAGAGGTAGTGGAGGGTTTACGAGGTTCGTAGCTGCCATAACCAGCGCCGAAACGATCGTTCAAGGCGTCGGTGGGCTGGTTTTAATGAGAAATAGTTTATTTTTGCCGGGGATTGCGGGCAGATGGTTTCGATACAGCGCAGACGGCGAATAAAATAATGGAACCGTTATCTCCGGTTAAAATATTTCACACAGGAGAATGACTGCCGGCTGGCGAATAGGATATATGGCCCGGTATTTGTACGCATATCCCGCAGGCTCCTCGTAAAAATGTCTTTTTCCGGTTCTCCTGGCCGAAGTATACGAGTTCGATATATCTGGCCGCAGATAACGGCCGATATCTCCGATATACATATATCGCCGCCTCTATATGGCCGGTGTCCTCTCCAGGACACGCTCCTCCTCCTCCTGCGGCTCGTATATTTCCGGTGCCCGAGGAGGAATTCGAAAAAACCGCACGATCCCGCGAAAATTCCCGTAAAATCTTCACGGCTACCGTCGAAATTTTCCACGATCGAACGAGCCCCCTGCGAACCCCGCTCCGCCATTCCATTTTTGCAATTTACAACCCTAGCTGTGTGCAGGAATTTTTAAAATGGGGTGCAAAAGTTTTTAAATGTTTTATCGACCATGATTGGAGTGGAAATAGTTTGGTTATTCTGTGGTTAAATCAAGTTCCTGCTATTTAACTTTGCTATTTGCACCCCTAGGAATATATAGGAATTTTTTAAATGGGGTGTAAAAGTTTTTTAATGTTGTATCAACCCTGATTGAACTGGAAATATTTTGGTCATTCTCTAAATGAGTCAAACCTCTGGCAATTTAACCCTGCTATATGACTCTGCACTTTGCACCCCTGGCAATGTATAGAAATTCTCGAAATGGGGTGTAATCGTTTTAAAATATTTTCTTAATCCTGTTTAGAGTAGAGACGTTTTGGTTTCCATCTAATTGAATCAGACCTCTGGCAATTTACCCCTGCTATATGCCTCTGTAATTTGCACCCCCAGCAATGTATAAGAATTTTCAAAATGGGGTGCAGAAACCTTGCATATATTAAATAAAATTCTGAACATATTGAAAAATTATTAACTCAGACAAATATACAGTTTAAGCGACTGAAATCTGTAATAAAACTATACCTGCAATAAAACTATCAAACCAGTCAATTTGACTGGTCCCTAATTTACCCTTTCGCAATTATTGAAGTTATAAAAATGTTTCCATCAGAAGTTTTCGCATATACTTCTTTAATATCGTATACCTTACAATAAAAATTGTATGCATTTTAATAGATGCACTTTCGTTATTATTACAAAGCAATTTATAATAATAAATTTATTGTGGGGTAGTTCTAATATTAAGCGTGGAAGGTTGAGAACCACTGTTTCGTAAATGTTGAGAAAGAATTGAGTGTTTCTGGTTTCGAACTTTCAGAGCGCAGTTGTTTAATCGCAGGTGGAAGTGAAGAGTGATTAGGCGACTTATTAGAGGAGCTAATATAATTACTGGTAATCGAGGCCGATCCCCCCGTAAGCGCGCCACCTTTCCGCGCCGCTCGCGCGAGGAAAGAGAGGGAGCGTAGTCGAGCGTGCGGACCGCAATCGGCGTGCGCTTTAATGGAGACATCGGTTATCCGTGTCTATTCTCTTTGTACTTCCAATTACCCCTCCCTTCGTCGACGAGTCACGTTCCTGTCCCCACATACGGGGCTCTTGTTGCCCACCCCCTTACGGGAGGGTTGCGTCCACCCTCGTCGAGAACGAGAGAGACGTACCGGCTTGGAGCAGAGAGACGAGGAGAGGACCGGTCGCATTGTCTCTCGAATGCGAGAGGGACCTTAAGGGGGGATCGAACAGAAAAACTGTGGGACATGCAGAAATATTGTTACGTTCACAAAACTGCTGTCAGGCCTGTACCAACGTTTCCATAGGCCCTCTGA
>CM052084.1:11218915-11235550 GCA_028453745.1 Agapostemon virescens
ACCAATCTAGGACTCAATTTTATGGTCATACTGTACTTTGTGAATCCTCAGACCCAACTTAGACTCAGTCTGATGGTCATACGAAACTTCGTGAATCCCCAGACCTAACTTAGACTCAGTCTGATGGTCATCTTGTACTTTGTGAATCCTCAGACCTAACTTGGACTCAGTCCAGTGGTCATACTGGACTCTTCAGATCACCAGACCTAACCTAAACCGACAAAATCCATGCTAGGTCCACAATATCCTCAATCCTGACTCGACCGGAATAAAGACGTCTTGATTCCTAAAAACTGGCAACAACGCACAGATAAAACCTAGTCGAACCTCGTTACCCATTTCCCCTCGGCTTTCAGCAGACGGTTAGACTGAAATTCTAGCCGTACCGATGTGTTATTTTCGCTGGTTCGAAAATACGTGACCGGAGTACGTATTTCTGAGGGCTAACTAGGCCTCGAAAGAAATCCATTATGGCATGTTTGACGCGAACTCGTACAGCCCGGAATCCGGCATTAAACTAGCTCCGGGAATGAACGGCACGTATTTACGTTAGCATGGCATAAAGCAACTCGCGATCGCGCAACGCGACGCCCGTAAGGTCTCGTAAAGTTGGCGTGCTCATGAAAAGCGAAATACGGTTTGTTTCAGTTGACATTCGACCGGTGCAATATGCATGGATCGCGCTCGCGCGTCACGTGGACGGTTTATTCCGAGGTTTCTTACGGCGACGAGGCTCGTTCCTAGCGATCCGTTTGTCGAATAGGGCCGGAGGGAGAAGGGCGAAGGGAGGGTAGACGAAGGCAAACGTTACTTTCCTCCACGTCGAGACGAACGCGAATTCTAACGGGACGGTATTAACGATAGAAAGATTTATGCGGCGTAGTCACGATGCTTCTTCATTTGTATCGTCCTCCCTCCCGTCCTTTCTTTTTCTCTCGGGCCCATGGAAAATTCATGGTCCGTCGCCGGTTCACCGACGACAGCAACGACATCGTCAGAATAAAATCCAGGACGCGCTCGACGGAGACAAAAAAATCTTCCAAACAAAACTGTCCACCTTAAGACAGCCAGCTGCTCGATGGAACTATAGATACTGTGAGATTTTTCGGAATCCTGTACAGTGACCCGCGAAAGTATTCGGACACTCTTCGAACCTAAATAACTCTTTAAGGATTCAACCGAACGACTTGACTTTTCTGGAGCAACTGGGAGTATTGATTTACGCCTTTATGGGATTTACGCCAGCCTACCCTTGAGTCTGGTTTCCCTGGAAAAGCCCAGCCTACTTTGGGTCTGGTTTCCCTGGAAAAGCCAGCTTACCCTTGGGCCTAGTTTCCCTGGAAAACCCAGTCTACCCTTGGGCCTGGTTTCCCTGAAAAACCCAGGCTATCCTTGGGTCTGGTTTTCCTGGAAAAGCCCAGCCTACTTTGGGTCTGTTTTCCCTGGAAAATCTAGCTTACCCTTGAGCCTAGTTTCCCTGAAAAACTCAGGCTATCCTTGGGTCTGGTCTCCCTGGAAAAGCCCAGCCTATTTTGGGTCTGGTTTCCCTGGAAAAGCCAGCTTACCCTTGGCTCTGGTTTCCCTGGAAAACCCAGGCTACCCTTGGGCCTGGTTTCCCTGAAAAACCTAGGCTATCCTTGGGTCTGGTCTCCCTGGAAAAACCCAGGCTACCCTTGGGTCTGGTTTCCCTGAGAAAACCCCAGCCTTCCCTTGGGCCTGAACGAATTCCTTCATTGAAGCAGACATCACGATAAAAATTGTACAAGACCTGAACAGGTGCAATTTCGTCAATATTACAAAGCAATGTACATCGGTCGGATTTATTACTCGGTCGTTCTACTGTTAATATTCGCCGGCGTCACTGAAGACGGTTGCGCCAGTGTTCGATGATTTCCCTCGAACCTTCTCCACCCTCGATGATCAACTGCCAGGAGAAAGAAGCTCGTAGTAGCGACGAGGAAGAGGGCGAGGGTGGGTGTGCGGGTTGGCAGTCGCGCGAAAGGTGTCTCATTAATGCGAGTTGCGACCACTCGGCGAGCCACAAGTGTTTGAGTTCGCTCCCGGCCTCGGAGCGGCTTTACGAGCACAGCCCCGTAATGTCGTGTCCCTGTCCGTGGTCCGCCGCGGCCACTTCTCTTTCGTAAGCCTTCCTTTATCTCCCCCGTTCGATCGACCGTCGCCCTTAAAGCCGACCCCTTGCCACCCTCTCGGTGCCACCCCCCAAGATTCCAACCCTCCGGTTAGGGGGATGGGAATCGACGTGCCCTCGTTCTTCCCGTTTGACCCGACCCATCGAAATTTACCTCCTCTATCGTCTTCGGATCGTTAAACTCGTCCTCCCTCCCTCCCTCTGCCCCAACCCCTCAAGGATCCCTTAGCCGCTCGATCAGCCGGCTGAAAGTTCGGCTATCTCGATGCTGCGCGGGAAAACACGGCCGCTCGGTACTCCAAGGTTTCTTTTAATATCATCCCCCCGTCGTCGTCGATGTTCGGAGACCCTTCCGTGCGCGCCTTCGTCCGCCATCGTCCGCCCTTCCGGAACTTCGTGTTCGGATAAAGAAGTTATGTTTGCTCGGCGAGCGCGCGACCCTCTCGAGCTGCCACGTGGAAAAATACAGGGCTGGCTCGCCAGGGGTTGCAGGGGAAGGGTGAGCTTCTGACGTCTGGGGTAGCGCACACGAGATCGCCAGGCCAGCCAACAAGTTGCCAGGCACCGAATCGATAGACACAGCCGGCTACTCGTCCAACCTGGGCTTCTCCTTTTTTCAACCCTTTCCTACTTACCCTCTCTCTCTCTTTGTATGTCTGCCTGACTCTCTCTCTCTCTGCTCCTTCTCGGAGCCTCTCCTGCAGTCTCCGGTTTCCTGCGACTCTCCTACACTTTCTCCTCGACCCTTCGCTTTGTTCCACCCTCGTCACTCTTCCTCGATCTCCAACAACTACCCCTTCGGCCCCCCCTGTGCTCCACCATTTCCGAGCGTTTCTACTCTGTTACTTCGGGCCACGGGACACGTACACAGAGCTAACCCGCAGCCTCGAGGAATCTCGAATATCCTCCGGGAACCGGCGGTAATTGAGTTCTTTCGCAGCCCCCAACCCTCTCGCTGTCCCTGCATCCGAAAGCACGCCCACACCAGCTGGCGAAAACTCCGCGTCAACCGTCGCTCGGACGGCTTATTGGCTCCCGGAGCAACGAAAGCTCCCTGCCGGTTCGTATTCTTGCGCGAGGAAACCTTGTCGCGTGAACCGTCGACTTGTACCACTGAATTTAGCGGTACGAATCGACCGAGACGTTCGCTCGTGAAACACGGCGAGGCTGCGGAAGCTTTCGGCGCTCGGAACTTTCCAGGTGTCGGTTACGGAGTCTTTCCGCGGCTCTCCGAAGCTTCGTTCGGACTACTGAAATCATCGAGCTGCGAATATCGTTGCCCTGAATGTAGAAAAACTTGCAAATAGAACGGCAATGTTTTCAAGGGAAAACGACTGTGTGCGAGTTCATGTAACTTGCGGAGAAAAAATCGGGAGAGCTTCTGGCTTGATTCATTTTAACTGGTATAGTCTCTGCTTTTACAGCCATAAGTCGTTTTCTGTTTAAAAAATTTTTTTGTCCAACGGCAAGCGAAAATGTAAAAGCCGACGATTTTTCACGATTTCTCAAATTCCGGCGGCTCTGGTCAGCTCAAAAATTTTTTTTGGCAAATCAAACTACAATTGTCGGAAAGAGTGAAGTTTCAGCTTTCCAACAAGACCAATAAAATGGATGTACGATTTTTTCTCGCAGTTTCGTCACACGTTGAATGCAAAGTGAACTGTCATCGCGTGGTCGTTACTCATAATTGATCATTCCAATGCGATGCTCGCTTTTCATTGGAAATGCGATAAAACGGTGGAAAAAAATCGTACAACGATTATTTTGGTCTCGTTGGAAAGCAGATGCTTCAATGTTTAAGTCACTGATAGTCAAGTACTACCAAAAAATTTTTTGAGCAACGCACACAAGCTTGAAAGTAAAAAATGTTAAAAAATCGACCATCTTTACATTTCTGTACACCATCGAATAGAAAAATTTTTTTTAGGAAAACCAATATACGTATGTTAAAGCGCAGGTTCTCCCCTATAATTCTAGCCGAGGCTGATTGCCATCCGATTTTTTTTCTCGAAGTTACAAATTAAAACGTGGACCCATACATGGACTCCCAGGTGTCTTCTGTGTTACATGGAGACCTAACTTGAATTCAGTCCAGTGGTTCTACTGGACTTTGTATATTTCCAGAGCGTTTAAAATAAATTCTACTTGTCCATCCAATTTTGAAAAATCACTCCGTTTCAAAAAGAATAAATAATAAATGTTACTCTTCGTCTTATGGCAAAATAAATGTTTAAAAACCTTGAAAATTTCTGATTTTCGATCTGGGTCCCAACAGCCTCGACAAATGGCACTTGCAAAGCCTTGAAAACCGTCGAATCGAAACCGTCCCAATATGACCAGCATACTCGCAATGCGAAAAGCTCGCGTTTCATTCGATACGCGATACCACGCGAACGCGAAATAGTACAACAATTTGTTTAATCTCGTTGGAAAGCGGAGACTTCGATCGAAAAATCCACGGTATTCCGAGTCTCGAAAGAATATTTTTTCAGAGTTCCACAGAGGCGTCAGAATTCACGAAATGCATTTGCCAGCGAAATGATTGACTCGCGCCACTGATATTTCCAGCTTGAGCATACGCGGCGTCGCCTAGACTTTCGTCGAAGCACTTACAGGAATCGGTCAGGCCGCGAATGTAGTTATTACGGTCTAACAAGACCGGAAGTAATATTTCTTGTCGTCTAAACGGCAGGCATGTCGGCTGTCGATTCGAAGCCAGCCAATTTCTACCGGGCAAATTCATATTTCACCGGGGGATGACGCGGTCGGCATGCGGAAAGAGGCGAGGCTACAGGGATTTTCGGCAAAATATTTACAATGTAAATAGCCCGACAGCTTGTTGGTATCGGTTCGACAGGAAATCCTTTGTACAAGGTAGGGTGAGCGCCTGGAGGGGGTGGCCGGGCGAGAGACAGCCCCTTCGCTCGATCCGAACGTTGGTTTCACCGGAGGCGAGCTTTTTGCATATCGCAGAAGCACAGGGGTTTTCTATGTGCAACCCGCGTGAACGCTGTGGGGCAGAGAGAATCGGTTCGCCGGATGATAAGGATGATTTATTCGCTGCCCCTACTACTTGCTAATTTTTATTCACCGCGTTGCAACAACCGAGGGGTGGTTCGTCGTCTCGATTCTTTTCCCCTTTCTTTCATCGGCCGTTCCCTCTTACTGATCTTTCTACCTTTCCGTTTCAGGAACCTACTTCATACTGTACGACTTCATCGACTTCTTCGAGAAGGATCAGGCGAGTTTCCTGGAGCGGGACAAGTTCCTCGGGATCATCAACACTATCTTCAAGAACATGTCCCAGATCGAGCGAGACGCCATCACCTTCCAAGTGAGTCCTGATATCCTGATATCTCGATGAACGTTTTTATCCGGGCGGGGTCGCGATATTCGTTGACTCGCACTACTGAATATGCGAGTCTACATGCCCGCCTGGACCTACCGACGCTTCGAAACTATCCAATCGGTTGATTTGTAGCAGGAACTCGTACTACCGATTTCATTCACTCCGCGCCGCTGAATTCGTTGACCTGTACCACTCGACGCATCGATTCGTGCCCGTAGAATTTTTATGGATTCGAGTTTCGGAAATATTTGCGCGGGGAATTTTGAAAGAAAGGGTGAGGAAGTGTAGAAGTGGTTTCGGCGAGGATCGAATTAGTTTTCGTTCGCGCCAACCGAGATCATCCCCCTCTGCAGTCGAGCAATTGTAGGAACGCCGCGCCTCGCGTGTCACCGGTGAATTTGCTCGCACGGCCGACCAAAGTGTTACAGTTTGTCACTCCGCTCTCAGAAACGAGCTCAGACAGTCGATATTCCGCTCACGTTGCTCTGAGACACATCCGCCGCCGGATGAGTAGTATAAGACGCACGCTGCAGTAGTAATGGACCGCGCAGAGTCAGACACGAGCGCCGTAGCTCGCGAGACAGTTGTAATGGAAGTCAAGAGTTCAGACGCACGGAACTCTCGAGTATTCCGTTCGCGTTATTGCATCGGTCCCCAGGATTTTCTTTAATGGCGGACACTTTCCAAATCGAGTTTCCCGGCGACTTAAAAACTCTACTTACGCCACGGCCGGAAAATGTTTTTATAAAGAACGACTTGTTTTCTCCGTCAAACTTTCCTAAAGACATTTTTCAGACCACGGCTGCGACGATTAAACCGCATGGAAAATTGTCGAACGTTCGAGTCGCTGTAATTTCCTGGGGAAAAATCGTAAGGCTACCATTCTGGGCTCGTTACAAAGGGCAAACCCTTCGCTTTCGCCTATGTTACTTCATTTTTCGCTGAAAAAATTTTTGCATTACGTGCAGAGTGAAAATGTGAAAATGTTGTTTTCAACCGATTATTTGCATTCAAACAATTCTGTAGGGTTCAAATAATTTTTTTATGGGAATTACAAGAACGTAAATTTGTAAAGCGAAGTCTGCCCTTTCCAACGAGACCAATAAAATTGCCGTGCGATTTTTTGTTCTCGTTTTATCGCACTTTGAATGGATCCTTGACCGGTCGCGAGGAGCTGATACACTTTTCAGTGGAAGCATGACAAATTGGTGAAACGTAATCGCACATCAATATTTTCGGTCTCTTTGGAAAGCTCAGGCTTCATTCTACGAATCCTCCATGATTCTAGTTACCGAAAAAAATGTTCAAGTTGCAGAGAACTGCTTGAATTCGAAGAATCGACTACTTTTAAAAGCCATTTAGGGGTGGTGAAAGCGGAGGCTTCGCCCTGTAAAATATGCTAAGGGTAGCTGGTCATCGAACCATTCCTCACGAAGTTACGTCGTCTCAGACATTTACCGTTTCATCAGTTTTTAACGAATTCTAATATTCGACGGTGTTGCAGAAAAAAGGGGGTGGCTTTATCAACCCTTCAGAGTGCAGGCTACGAATGTCATTGTCCCCGGTGAATGATCCACTCCGAAAGACGATCCCCAGCCCCTCAGACTAGATTTTCCGCTCGCGCAGCTACGAAACCACTTACCCTGGTGCAGGGGAAGGGGTGGGTTATCACGAGGTATCGAGGCTGTTTCGCGAGGGGATGAAGAATATTGGCAAGATTCGTGGAGTAAATATGTTAGGTCATTTCGTGGCGCGGGGTAGGGCCGAGGCAATTTCGTCTCGGAGCTTCGGGTAAAAGTCACACCACCCCTCCCCCCACCGCACCCCTTTAGCCACGTTAATACTGGAGGCAGAATGGCGGCTTGCAATGGCCGGGAAACACGTCAGAGCCTCTGACGGTGTTGCACACGACGCCGATCCGGCGCATGCATGTGCCGCCCAACCACCCCCGAACGGCGCTTTAAAGTGGTCCTCTTCGTTTTCACGAAACGAAGTTTTCCGCGAAATTCCCTATAAAACACTTTCAACCCTCGTCGATTCTGAAACTGAACGGTTTTTTTCAAGACGAAACGGTCCCGAGGCACAATGCCTCTCCCGAGGGAGCAACGAGAGGCGCACACTTTAACCATAACCCCCGGTCGTCCCGTGAAAATTAACTTACCCCCCTTTCGGAGATCAACCCCTTGATCTTCACCCTTTGACCAGCGACGGCAGCGTGGTACGAGAACGGCGGTGACCGTCGAACCGGTTAATCGAATTTTTAATCGTACATTGTCACTGATTTTCCACGCTGCGGCAGGGGTGGGATCACCCCCGGGGAAATTTCGAAACGGTGAACGGTGCTGTACAACCGGTCCACTGGGCGCCGTAAATATCCCGCGGCTGGATTA
The DNA here is from genome assembly GCA_028453745.1 of Agapostemon virescens. Lineage (NCBI taxonomy): Eukaryota > Metazoa > Arthropoda > Insecta > Hymenoptera > Halictidae > Agapostemon > Agapostemon virescens. The sequence continues at coordinate 11,226,804 of CM052084.1, forward strand.
TTCGGTATTTCAATTGCGCGCCTCTAAAATAATTCACCCTCTGAGATTTCGTTAACCACCCTTTACGCCGGCATTAGCGGCACCAAAAGGGACACACGGTCTACTGGTCGTTCCAACCGCCGTGACGTTCGACGTTCACAAAATATTATCGCCTCCATTAACGTACACATACGTGTAAAAACAAATAGGGGTTGCTTCGCGAACAACAATCTACCTGAATGTGATGTACAGTGTGCAGGTTGTTTCGAATATACCAATATACGACATAACATAACAGAATATAAAAGATTATCCTAGACTGTAGCAGGCTACACCAGAATGGACTGGACAGCGCCAGAAATCACCACAATATTTCAGAATAGGCAAAAAGATACTAGAATAATCAAGAATATAGTAGAATAAAGCCGAATATACCAACATACGACATAACATAACAGAATATACAAGATTATACTAGATTGCAGCAGGCAACACCAGAATGGACTAGAATCCGCCAAAAATCAACATAATATTTCAGAATATGAAAAAACATACTAGAATAATCAAGAATATAGTAGATAAAGCCGAATATACCAACATAAGACATTCCAACTACGGTGGCATCGGTTTTAAACGAAGAATTATCAGCTTTACATCTCATTTGGCATAAGTAAATTGTGACAGCGTTCTCACACTCGCCGTCAGAGGGCAAATTGGACGACTTTCTCGCTGGTACTTGTTCCGCCTTCTGATATCCCAGCGTCTAAGGCGGTGTCTGCCATCTGGGCTTCCTCTCCTTCTCTTCTGGCAGGCCCAGGACGAATCTCTCCCCCCGTTTCACCCTTCCACCCTTTCAGCCACCAGAATCAAATAAAAAGAAACTCATTCCACGAATAGATCGCCAAAATGTGAACCCTGACCGCCGATCGAACGCGAAATTCGGTCGAAACCGAGGAAAATCAGAGGGAATCAACAGTTCCAGGTGAGGTTAAAGGGGGTGGCTGTTCCGCTAATTCCAGTTCCGAGGGTTCCGCCGTTATCCACGTCAGCGATTGGAAACGGAGGAGGTCGGTGGACGTGCGGGGGCGTGTCCCATCGCGATAAGAACCGGTGGCCGGTTTTCCAGTGTCAGGGGAAAAAGGGAGGCTTTTCCACAGGTGGCAGGCGAGAGAGAGAGAAGCCCGGCCGATCGGGCCAGGCCGCGGCGAAGATAAAAGGGAACGACGAAAATTGATTTCCGACAAGGTGGCTGCATTTACATAGATCCCCCCTTTCCCTTTCGTCCCCTCTTCACCCAACCCCTGCCACAGTCTGTAAAACGTGAAACTGCCACCCCCATCATCGCGAGGGATAGAGGAACCGCCCTCACCCGGTGGATCCGAAGCGAAGCACGATTTCCATCCCCCTACCCCTGGGGGAACGACTTTTGTCGGACGCTTTCGCGTGCACCGATGCGCCAAAAACTCGCTGAGACAGTCGTCGTCGACGGAATTTCGTTGACGGGGAAACCTCGTTGCGTCGCGCACCGTCATCTGGCGTGCTGGCCTCGACGCCCTTTCTTCCTTCCTTCCTTCCTCCCTTCCCACCCCCCGAAGAACGTTTGCTCTCGCGAGCGGGCGAGACACGCTCGCGGAAAATCGATTTGCATTGTTCGCCGCGCGTAACTTCCCATTTATTTGTACGGTCAGTGTACTTTCCTGCTGATACCTCGCCGGCCGACGGGAAACGAGTTCAGCCATGTGTCGACCCTCCCAGAGCCGCAAGCGAGTAACTAGACTGCGAATACTTTCAGACCGTTTCGTCTTTCGTCTTTCGTCGAAATCGTGATTCAACCCCCGACGCACCGAAACTTGAAAATGGAACAATTTATTATAACTTTGTGGGAAAAAATCGGAGGGCAATTTGCGTTGGCTCATTTCAACGGGAAAATTATACGCTATTACATCTCTGAACTGTTTTTTCTTGAAAATATTTTCTTACCTTATTGTGGACGAAACCATAGGGGTGGTCGATTTTTAACGATTTTTCGAATTCGAACGTTTCTGTGGAACTCAACAAATTTTTTATCGAGACTGGACCTACGTGAGGTTGTGGAGCAGAGATTCCGCTTTCCAACGAGACCAAAAATATGTCTGTACGATTTTTTTTAACCGTTTTATCACAGTTTGAATGAAAAGTGAACCATCTCGACGGGGTAATCACTACTCGCAATACGGTCGTTCTACCGCGAGGCACATTTTTCATTGAAAGTGTGATGAAATGGTTAAAAAAAATCATACTGCGCTTTTTCTGGTACCAATGGAAAGCGGAGACTACGTTTTATAAATGTACATCGGCGTGGGTTCCTAAAAAAATTTTTTCAGTTTCACAGAGACGTTCGAATATGAAAAATTTTTTAAAATCTACCATTTTGCCTTTTTGTTCGCTGCAGATTAGAAAAATTTTTTGCAGATAAAAGGTGTAGCTCGTACGAAAGGGAAGACTTCCCCGTTTGGAATAAGCGAAGGTACGTTGACCTCTGATTTTTTTTCGCGGAGTTACGCCTAGTCGAACGTCACGAATTCTTCGCCGATGCGTGAGTGTATTATTATAAATGATACCGAAGAAGTATTGCGCCGTGCAGGCTCCGGGAAAATCGAAGAAGGAAAGAGTTCACCCTCGGGAATGGTTTCCCACGAGGGGCGGCCAGGGTCGAGGGTCGAGGGTTGAAAGTCGAGGGTAGAGGGTCGGTCGGAAGTCACCCCGCCCCCTCGAACAAACAGAGGTTGTAACCACGCGAGAGGGTCGCGTCCAGGACAGAGAGGAGGTCGTTGATAATCAATATCGTTGTGTACACGGTTAATGCCGCCTCAAAGACACCCCCTGTCGAACAGGGAGGTGGCCGCTAATTATTTTCCCATCGGTGGCACGACACGGCAAAGTCGGAGATCAACCCGTGTAAAACCTGTGGCGTTCGCGAGGGGAGGTCGCCAACGGTGTCCATTTAATTAACAAGCACCGGGGGGTGAATTCGGAATTAATGCGTTAGAATTCGAAAACTCGCCCTCGAAAGGCGCCTCACAGCGCCAACACGCTTCGTCGATGGAAAGCATTTTAAAATGATAGGGCTGTGGCAAAACACATGCGGGGGATAAGCTACTGTCACACTGTGTGCAAAGACATTTTTCAATTTTCTAATTTTGTAAGTTCACAATTTTATAATTCTGTAATTTTCTAATTTTTCAATTCTATAATCTTAATATTTTGTAATTTTGTTGTTTTCTACTTTTCTAATCTTACTATTTCGTAATTTTATAAATTTATAATCTTCTAATTCTACAATTTTATAATTTCATAATTTTATAATGTTATAACCTTCTGATTCTATAATTTTATAATTTTGTAATTTTGTAATCTTATAATTGTACAAGTTGCAAAGTTTAAAATTCGTCCAAACGTAAGGGAATTGAAAATTCTCGGACGCCCAAGTGGAGAAGGTCAACGGATACTCGGCCCGGCTAAAAGTCCGATTAAGACAGTGCTTTCGGAATTCGACCATGGCTGGTATCAGATAAGAAGCATCGACAACCGCCGTTTCCCCCAATCATATTTCCCAGCCTAACTAAATTTCCCATCCCTCGGGAATGACAGCTCCTCTAACACCGTGCCCTGCAAATAGGGTTGGGTCAAGGACTTCGTCAGTTCGCTCGCTCATTCCGACGCGAATTCCACGTGCGTTTCAACCCCGTGTTCCAGTTCGTCCTCGTATTTCGAAACCCGTCCCCGCAATTCAGAGATTGGGGGAGAAAAATAAAACATATTTTCGAATGGAATGTGGGTCAAACATTTCGATACTTCGTCGAGTCCCTCGTTTGTTCTACCGTCGATTTTAATGACGACGAGTTTAAAGCTCGAGCGACTCGAACGCTTTTAACGTTCAACCCCCGCGCCCCTCGGGCACGCTCTACCCCTTTTGAAAATTCGTCGATTTCGGTGGTCCGATCGTAACGTCGGTACGTTCGAAAGTTCGTTCGCCGAGCAATCCCGGCCGATGATGCATATTCAAATATTTGTCTTGGCGTGCTCGGTAAATACGGGATCCGTGGAAATGACGTTTCCAATGTCGCGGAGAAAATCGGATGCGGCCCGCGTAAATATGGATGCACCGGTTACTTGCGGGGGATGCAACCCTCCCTCTCCCCCTTTTCGTCGACGCAACACCCCTTCCGCGAGGTCACACAACAGGCATGAATATTCAACCGTTCATTACTTCAAATCCCCAGGAAACGAACCCTTCGATCAAAGGGGTGGAAATGGGTCACGTGACAGGCCGATGCATCTCTTTGTCATCGGGGCTTGCTAATCACCCCGACGAAGATGCATCGACTCGCCAAGATATCCGCGTCCCTCAACGACGAAAAATCGACCCGACCGTCACCGATGTCTGACTAATCCTCGATCTTGCTACTATTCTAATTGCTAATTGCTCTAATTTGCCTAATACGCGTCGCGACGGTGCGTCCCGCGTTTCCGAAACAAAGCAGAAGACTTGGAGAGAAGCGACATCATCGGTATCGATTTCTTGCTAGTAGAAACGTCAAGCATTAATCGGACAGGTTAAACGAAGATTCGCATTCGATCGTCTCCGGGAGTCACGAGGTCCTCTAAATAATTCCATTGCACCCTCCCTGTACAGCTTTGCCATCGGCGTCTCGTTTGCAAGCCGGTTTGACAAGTCAACAATTAAATATTAAACATTGTTGAATATTTTAGGAGCCGGGGAAAAAAATCGGAGATTTGTTTCCCTGAAGAGTAATGGATTCGGAATGTGTAATAAGGGGGATGATTCGAAAGTTCCGAGGTAGGGGAACGGTTTCTTGACAGCAGTAGTCAAAAATAATTGCACAGGGATGTTCGACGCGCCCTATATCCGCGCCTTCTGCTCGAAGCTATCGAAAATACGTGCCCAGAAAATATTCCGGGAACGTCACGAGGCAAGCTTTCCGCTCCCGAGCATCCGGAATAAGAAACGGCGACGATCTTCTCACCCCCTTCCGCCTTCTCTCTCTCTCTCTCTCTTTCTCTCTCTTTATGCGCGGCCATATTCCTGGGGAAAATTCACTGGAGATCTGGTGAAAAATTAAACGCTTACGTCCCGGAGGCAAATTCCTGCTTTTCAGGTGTATTGGCCTTTCAGGAACGTGTTTTCGTTATTTGCAAGAGGGAAAAAGAAACTCGCGGAGATGAACTTCTTCACGCGAACGACATTGCGGTGTTCGTGGCACGTTTTCAGTGTCCTTCTCAAGGTCACGGGAATCTGTCCAAAGAAAATGGAGGATCCTCAATCGTGGGCGAAATATTGTCGATTTTCAAATTGTTGTAATATCTCGAAAAAAAATCGCATCGCCAGCTACCTTGGCTCATTCGACAGGGCAATGCCTGCGCTTTCACGTCTGTGCCATGTTACTCTTCGAAAAAATTATCACGTGCATCTGCAAGTAAAAAAGTTGCTTGATTTTTCACAATTTATCAAATTCAAGCGCCTCTGTGAAATTAAAGAAATTTTTCTACGGTTTTCACGGTGCCATACAGGCGAAGAATGAATGTTCTACGATTTTTTTGCGCAGTTTTATCGCACTTTGATTGAAAAGTGTACCGTTTCTACAATAGGGTTAGCGGTAGAACAAAGGTAACGTCGAGGCTCTAGGCTCGTTCTACATTTAAACTGCAATAAAGTCGCAACAAAAAATCGTACAGCAATTTTTTTGGACTCGTTGCAAAGCGGAGACTTCGCTCTTCAAATTTATGGTAATCCAAATCCCCCAGAAAATTGTTTGACTTTCACAGAGACGATTGAATTTGAAAAATTGTCAAAAATCGATCGACTTCACTTTTTTGACTGTCGTTGCGTAGAATAATTTTTTTCGGAAAAATCGTTGGGCGCACGTTACAGCGCAGACGTTGCCGCGTAAAATGAGCTAAGATAGAAGTCGGTATGATTTTTTTCCTGAAAGTTACGTGAAGTTGATTATTTCCGTCGAGGACCATCCATTTTTTAACCGGTCTGTAGAAGCTTCTTAAAAATTCTCGAGTCAATATTCTACCGGAAATGACGGTGTAAAAAGCGAACAGGTGTCAGTGGCACATTCTTCGCTGCACAAGCCGTGTAGATTCGCGAACAGTTTCACCCGGGATTGTTATTTTCGCGTTTGATATTGCGGTCGAGACCGTCTCAAAGAACGGCTCGAGGCAGCGCGGGCTGTCCAGATCTTTTCGAAACGTAACGGACGATACGCCGGGCGTTTCATGCACGTTATCTCGACACAAAGGAGGCACGAAAGCGGAAGGGAAGGCCGCGCTCGCTGTGGGATGCCTGCATAATTAAAAAGAAGCACCTGGCCGCGTGGCGTACTCCGAGTGCTGGCATTTTCTCGACGCGATCGAAGCTCGCGACTGTGTCTTGCTATTCTGCGGCTACAATCTTTTAAACGTTATCAACCTCCCTTATCATTAACACTATTCTCACCGTTCAAAACGAAATAGAAAAAACACACAGAAACTCTGCCGAGTGTCCCGCAATCGATGTCCCAAACGACAGAAATCGTTACGTCTGACGACGGTCGACCTTTTCTACTGAAATTAAAATCCTCCGAATTGTTAACCCATTTCACTCCGGAATGGAAACAATATTTTTACGTAGTTTAGTTCGTCTCTTGCATACGAAATCAATTAGTATTAATCGTATTTGGAACATTAAAATTTTTAACAATTTTTCTGCAGAATGCAAAATGCAGATACATTAACCCTATTATGTAAAACAATTTTAACATCGCTATTTTATTGTCTGAGAAATGGATAAAAATGAAACGGTTGTAGGGGACGAGTAACGGTAAAAGAAACCCGTATACATAAGGCGAAATAATTCATTTAGAATGAAAATATCCTACCTCGCAAGAAATGTTTTTTTTTAGGTTTCCTAGTTGAAACAGCATCGAGTGCAAAGGGTCAAACGTTTTATTTCGCCGGGTTCTGAAATATTTCGCGTTACACGAAATCGGCCGAAGAAACATTTCCGAAACGAGGAACGCAACAAACTCGATTCCCCGCTACAAAATGGAGACTAAATGGGCACGCACGAGCAAGACACTGCACCGAAGGACGCGGGTTCCGCTCGCCCGTGATAAATTTCACACTGGAACCTCGAATGCGCGGCGACCGTATGCCACTGCTTCAGTTCTGCATTTAATTATCACTAATTTAGGCCATACTCGCGCGCACCGGGTCTCGATAATTCACCACGTAACGGGTGACATTTCGGCACCGACTCGACTCGACTTTTATCAGCGAGCATCCCACCAGACGGACCGGTCACCTCAATCATTCACGAGCACCTCGGACAAGATGCCCTTTTAAAAAATTTACCGAATTTTCAAAGGGGCGGAGACAAGGGACGACGATCGATCTCGAGCCGAGAGTCTCAGGCTATCCGCGAACGCGTGTTCATAATTACCGACCCAGATCCCCGATAACTCCAGTTTTAGGGTCAATTCTAAATTTTCCCGCAGTCTTATCTGCTGTGTCTGCCTTACCGACCGAGCCGGCGCTCGAGCCGATCCGGTGGCATCTCGGCTGCACTATGGAGGCCGCCATGACAGTTCTCGCCGACTCGAGACCCGTAACTAGTTCACTAACCCCCTTGCTATATTAAATAAACCCTAATAAATATGTAGGATCTCAGGAAAAAAGACGAGGGACCGCACCGGGAATCGAACCCGGGACCTCTCGGGTCGTAGTCGATCGACTACCCACTGACCCACGGAGCCCTCCTCCGAGCTCTTTTCCCGATTTCCTAACGTTTCTTTGGTCTGAGGGGTCCTGATCCCACAAATATAAATATTATATTCAAGTATTAAAATATATATATAGCAGTATAGAAGCGATATAAATTGTAGAAAAATAAAATCTTTACAAAACTGTAGTTACAAATATAAAATGGTACAACATGGGGTTGATCTAATTGGTTTCACCAGGAAGGTGGACCACAGAAATAAAATTCTATTCAGGTCCCCGATCCGCCATGTTGGATGGAGAACTCCCGTGACCTTGCATGTAACCTTGTTTATATTCTCAATGGCTATGCAAACGATTATCAACAGGGGCAACCGGTTGGCAGGGTTCGTTAACCACTCGAAGAAGTTAATCTATTTCAGCAGCCAGATTAGGGATGGAGGGGAGAGGTGGAAGGTTGCGTACAAGTGAAAAGAATAGGGTGCACGGGTGTCCGTGGCCGTAACACGGGGAACCAGACGGCATGCGGGATCTGCTGGTCGCGTTCCCCGCTGGTTATTAATGGTCCTCGGTTATCGAGCCAGTAAATCAAGCCGTGCGGTTACGCGGCAGTCTCGATAAGTGGCCACCCCTTAAATCTACCTCGTGGAGTCGCGAGAACCGACCCGTTTGCCAACCGCCCCCAAGAACTTTGATATTCTCTCTCGTGTCTGTCCGCTTTTTCACGTTTTTTCTAAAGCTTCGACCGGCGCCCGTGCTTCTCGCTGGACACCTAGCATGTGCACCGGTAACCTCTTCCAGGGAAAATTCCCTGAAAATGAACGGAGATAAATTTCGTTCCCCATTATGCGCGCCTCGTGCACTTTATACCGATAAGATTTGATCTGAAACGAGGTGGAGAACGGTATTTAAATATATGCTGCGCTGTTTAACCTTGAACGACCTTGAGGAGGTTGACATTTATTTTCGTCTGTATGCAAGTTAACTTCTTCGTCGGTATG
>CM052084.1:11246045-11260717 GCA_028453745.1 Agapostemon virescens
TTGTGCTGTCAGGTCTGGGTGGGTTTAAGTAGATTTTGTTTGATCCGCGCGTGTTTGGTTCGGGTTAGGTGTAATTTAGGATCGCTTTTCACGAGCGAACACATGCGCGTGCTAGATACCACGACCGGCTACTACGGTGTGTAATGAATTTCAACGTACAAGTTTAGACTGGTCGAACGGGTGTTCTGGGGACCAACGTTTCTATTACGTATTCCTGACCTCAGGCGACCAGCGTCCAGCTCCGTTCCGGCAACGATCGTTGAAACATTTTTACGCGGATCCTGCCGAATCGGTCTCCATTACGTGGCCTCGATAATTCCGTCCGACCTCGGGCTCGATTCGAGTAAATTAAATCGAACCTTGTCCCTCCCCGCGCTCCGTTCGATCCGGTTCCGGCCATTTCCAGCGTCCTTTTTATAACCTCGCCGAGATGTCGCATCGCCCGGTTATTTCGGAACGGGATGAACTGCCACGGTTTTGAGAATACGCGGACCAGTCCGCTGCGCCGGCTGAATCAATAAACGCCTCGGTTGATAATGCGACCTACGCGGGAATGGCGTGGGCCTGCAAATAGAATGAATTCGTCCCCGAAATAAACGGTTAGCGGTGGTAGAGGGTACAATGGAAAATATAAGAACCACCGTAACCTTTGCGTGGGCAGCCAGGTTGCCCGCGCACGCCCTTGTTTCCTTCAACCGTATTTTACATTCTTTTAAAAGTATCCCGAAACCGCCGGCGTTTCCCTTCTTTCGACTTTAAAATTGTTTCGGTTGCCCGCATAAAGGTTAAACGAGTCTCTCCGAGGATAGTACACATCAGTCCCCCACTCTGTATGCCTCGCGCAAATTCCAGTCTTGAAAACTTCATTCCCAACCCCCGGGCAACGGAACAAAAGGACTTTTCGACCGTCGCGGAGATTCGAATTTTAATTAGTCCCGTCCACCCGTGTTATTATATCCCCGGGATCCTAATTGAATTCCGGGGACAAAAGCCGGTCTTAAGGCGACTCGTTTCGCATCGATGAAAGGTCGATGGAAATCGTAAACTTCGTTGTCCTCCTCGGTGTTCGAAGACTGCGAGTTCCTGGGACGTGGGGCTAGAGGGGGAGTTATAGTTCTTACATTGCTACCCTTCGGTATTTACGGTAACGTTTGCCAGGCGCAAAAAATCTGCCAGGCAGCCGAGATCCGCCAGCGTCCTCGGACGTATCCGCAAACACGGTGAAGTTTGCGTTCGCGTGGTAAACAGCCCGATTTAAATAACATCGTTACGTCTGCGTGTTTGCCCGCCCGTGTCGCCGGTCACCTGCATCAACAGAAAAGCTGCGGGTAATTTCTAATTTTAATAACTAACGTTAAAAATTTACTGCCCTATTTCGCAGCGCCGGCCCTGGAAAATTACATCGACGTAATTTAAACAGAGCGAGGGGGCTAAATTTGTATTGTTTCGTAGATGGAAACGTGCAGATACAATGTCTAAAAACAGATATTCAAATCGCGTCATACAAGGGAAATTATTCATACCTCGGGACGAGGTTCGACTCGCCGAGATCCAATGTGGCGGCGATCATGCGGTCACCCGATCGATAAACAGGTTACCGAGTTGGTAGTGCAGGGACCAGCAATTTTTCTGAAATATTAATATCTTAATTGAATATAAAAAATTGATAAATATAGCGAATGTAATGTTTGAACAAAAAATGTATTTGATCAGATAAAATTACTGTATACCTCGTTTTTCATTCAAAGTGCAATAAAATGGCAATAAAAAATCGTAGATCAATTTTTCCGGGGTCATTGGAAAGCGGAGACTTCGCACTTCAAACACAAGGAGGTCCAAATATCTAAAAAAATTTTCTAAGTTTCAGAGAGAAGCTTGAATGTGAAAAATTATCAAAAATTGACTACTTTCGCTTTATCGCTCACATTTGAGTAAAAAAATTTTTTCGAAAGGAAACAATGTAGTGGTGTAAAAGTGAAGGTTTCGCCCTTTAGTATGAGCCAAAGTAGAGTGATCTACGATTTTTTTTCGCAAAGTTACAACGACTTGAATAATTGCGACATTACCGACGGAGCAGCTGGTTTATCGATCGACCCGTCCCAAGATCGCGGCCATATTGATTAGCAACGGGCCTGCAACTGCGTCTGCAAACAAGCGACGATAATTCTTATCTGCAGAATGCATTTCATCCGCGAGCACCGGATCCCTGTCATGAGATTAAGTCAGAGCCTTAACTGATTACCCGTCGGAAACATCTGGCCCCGCCTTATTGCGACGGAGGATCGATCGATCAAGGCCACTTTGCCCCCTCCAACGAGACTTCTCGAGCCTTAAGATCCTTGTCACCGTAATTTTTCGAGTGCCCCGGCTACGAAGCAGGTGGCCAGGGATTGGAAATTAATCGGGGGCGGTCGAGATTCATCCGCACGTGTCTATTACCGCGCGACTCGTCGGAAAATTGTGATTACAGAGGCGGAATTTCCCATGGGGTGACTCTCGCGCCCCGTCAACCGCGCGCCGTTTTCGCCGGTTGAGGAACGTTGACAAGCGTCTCTTCCAGTTGCGGCCGAGTTTCCCGCGGAAATTTCTTAACAAAGGCAGACCTGCTTCGATTTTCGATCGTCGTCGAGGCGACCTGGAATTTTCCGGCGCTGACCTGACGCTTCGGTGATCCCCAAAGACTCTTTACCCGTTGTACCAACACGAGCCCGGCCAAACTGTAAGATTTCACAAAGAGAGGTCGAATCGCCATTTACTCGAACGAATCCCCACCGGCGAGACCCTAAATTAAGTACAGGGCGAACCTTGTTGCGTTTCATCATTTTAATTTCTGTCTGACAGACGAAATGACGTTTCGCGGGGTTTCTTAATAGTCTGGATACATTGATCTCGGCAAAGCGACCGCTTCGCAAAAATTCGCGCCCGCACGATAAAGCCCATCGGTGTAGATGAATATTGGCAAACTGTCAGGACTGTTGAACGGTTATTATCAACGTGGTAGCCGTGTCAAAAGCGATCGGTGTGGACGCACGGGATCAGAGAAAATGTTTGTACGGAGCGTTTCATGCAAACCGGTTTAAACCACGCCTGTTACAGAGGACAAGCACGAACCTATGGGGCGAGTGGATGGGTGTGATGCACGGGGACGAGGTGGAGTACGTTTTCGGCCATCCTCTGAACACCTCCTTGACCTACAGCGACAAGGAACGGACCCTCTCGCTGAGGATGATACTGTCCTTCTCGAAATTCGCCTACACAGGGTAAGTTTCCAATCGCGAACATTATCACGCGTCGATTTAACGTTAAAACCATTCAGACAACGTCGGGATAACTGTAAAAATAATTATAAAAATACTTTCTCCTCGAATCGTTTAGAATTTGAATAAATACAACTGTCGAGGATAAACGAATTGTGTTCGGCTTTTGAGTAACTGCATATATAAAAGAAAAAGAAATGTTAAGTTAAGTGGAACGGCGTGTCAAGATGGGGAAGGCATCCGCTCGAGGGGACAGTCCGTAAAAATTGCTCTGGATTGTGGGCTGTCGATTCCGCCCCGGTTATTTAATAGCTGGTCCCTCTCGCGGTCGCTTAAAATTGCATTTCATATTCACGTCCGTCCTCGTTTGAGATGTAACTCGGTTGAACGAGGAGCCTCCTCGAGAATCCCTCTGGCCGTGACAAGAAAAGGTCGAGCGGGAAAGTGGAGAGCGTAGCAACAAATTTGACTTGCATGGGGAGGGTGAGCGGCGCTCGGATCGGCGGCTAGCATCGTCGGCCATTATGCTGTTTCCGTAGCCGCGTCCCCATCTCGCGATCTTCAACCTAAATATCAGACAAATCGTACCGAACCACGCGACAATTACACGCGTATTCGAACATTCCGCGTTGAACCATAGAATTTCCGATCGTTCGAACGTTCTGCGAAATAAATCAACTGAATTGTCCGCGATCGAATTTACGGTAACCCCAGCGGACGGCGATGTTGAATTTCACGAAGAACCGAATCTCTTGGTTCACTGGCCCTCTGGACCGTCCGTGGAATTTCGCTGCAAAAAGGAAGCGCGAAACCGTCCGCGTCAGCTACGGAAATAACAACGGCGTTCCATATCGGGGCTTCGATAAATAATTCCGCGGTAATGGTTGCCGATTCGCGCCAGTTAGTCGAGAAGTCGGGCAGCCGTGTTAATTCGAGAAGTGCCGGCCAGTATTTGACGACAACAATTAAATATGAACGACACACGTTCCCTCTCGCGGCTTTTCAATCTGGGTTAACCAGGAATTATTTAACGACGCCGGTACGAACCGACAGCGAGATCGGTCGTCAGTCGTCTGTCGACCGCGATACTTCTTTCCGCGGTGTTTTTAGTCATTTCGAGTGTGTCTCGTACTTCGAATATCGATTAAATCTCTCCTTTAGGACTTTCTTTTTTCTTTTTTATCTCTCTCTCTCTCTCTCTCTCTCTCTCACCCATTCCTCCCACGTTTTAATGAACGTTCAATGTTAATCGTCGTAACCTTCGACCTTTTCACGGGTCACCGTTCAAGAGGACGAGAACAATGCTCGTAATCCTTCGGGAACGCTGAAACCGTTTTTCCGCGAACGCGCGACGAAAAACTAAAAAAAAAAAAAAAAAAAATATAGGAAACGCATCGGCAGTGATTAATCGACGAACGGAAAATTGCCAGTGAAATATTTAAACGTCCAACGGGCTCCTCCGAATAATTAATAAACGCCCGAACGTTGCCGCGGTGTACACTGTTTGTTAGCGCGTTGTTAATAATTTTAAACGAGTCTAGTTAACCGGCTGCCGTGTCTCCGCTCGTGTAACTCGGATTAATTATCGACGAACAAATCGGTTACTCGTGTTACTCCAAGCTTGCAGATTCAATTAAAATCTGCTGCCGGCGGGATCTCTAATTTGCGATCAATCATTATTTATCATCATTCGGTTATATCGTTAAACAAACCTTTTTCACGCTCGCCGGGCGCCGGCACCGTAAATGGAATAATCATTTGAAAATATACCGATCGGTAAAATCGATCTCGCGATTACCCACCGCGCGACCTACCGTATCGATCGATCCGCCGCATGATCGCTGCCATCTTGGATAACGGGCCTTGACGTCCTGCGATCTACCGTATCGATCGATCCGCCGCATGGGCGCTGCCATCTTGGAAAACGGGCCCTCACGTACCGCGATCTACGGCGAAGCGCTCGATACTGGATCAAACGTTATTCTGACTTATTCTAACTTTTAAGCTGACTTTTTCGCCGCAATTAATAAAACGTTGCTTCGTCTACATTTCTCCTCCCTTGCGATTATGTTACAGCAAGCCAACGAGCGAGGAGTCCGAGTGGCCGCCATATTCGAGGGATCAGCCGCAGTATTTTATTTTCGACGCGGAGAAGAACGGGCTGGGCAAAGGACCCCGTACCACGTCCTGCGCGTTCTGGAACGAGTTTCTGCCCAGGCTGAAGGGTGTGCCAGGTAGCTACCATACTAATTCTAGAATTCCACGGTGTTCTTATTAGCGGAGATCCTCGAGGAACTGAGGGCAGTCGTCCTTGTGCAACAATTTAATATTCTCCCTGGCCGCTTCCAAGAAAATTGAAATACCTTCGTATTAAGGGACTGCCTCGAGAGGAGCGCGTTCGGGGATGTAGAAAAAGAGACAGCTGCGGGATAGGGCCGACTGTTCCTAAGCTCACCAGGGTCCAGGTGCTGCTAAAAACCAGTCTCAATTAATTTCATGCTGGAGCTATCTTGATAGAGCTCCTTAATGGGGTAGGTAAGAAGAGGGTTTTGCAGTTTGGTCGATAGAAACTAGGTGAAGGGGTGGAATTTTCGAAAGTACCCTCTCCGGTTTATCCACTGGGTTCTAATACCCCCTCCCTCTCAATCTCGTATAGAACAACCGGTGGTAATTCCGGATCCTATGAAGTAGCAAACATTTGTTTGCGTATTTGCAAGGTTGGGGACCCAATCACGACACGCAGCTCGCCACAATGGCTCGAAATACCAGTTGCGGGTTCAGTCTCGGGTCTCAGCGTCCCGATCGCAGTCGCGACGGTCCGTCGATAAATAATTCAAGTGGCGGGCGATCGATATCAACCAGATTTCCCGTGTCCCATGCCGAGGTTTCCGTGTTTCATTATCCTCCGCGGTCGCGTGACGCGTTCCGCTACGCACGGAACCCCTTTCGTCCTCTACCACCGACCATCCCCCGTTACCCTCCTTGTCCTCCGAGCTGCCCACCCTCGGTCGTCCTGTAATTCCACGGTTCTGTTTATTCGAGATCCATCGCGGATTAAACCTATTGTTCGGTCGGATCGAGCGCCGGGGCGGACCGTGCGACCGCGTTCCACGGAAAAATGATTTCCGATCCCTGTCCCAGCAGTCTCCGGGACGGTCTCTCGCAGCCGGGCTGCGAGTGGAATTCGGGTCAGGGTTAGAGGATCGATCGGAATCGGAGAGAGGCCGAACGGAGCCTTGAAATGAAATTTTTAGGAAGACTCGGTCGATCACGCTCGGGAACCGAGCTGCCAACGATCCATGGGGAATGGCCCGACTACAGGAGACGGATCCTGGGTCACGGTGACCCGCATGAGACCGACTTTCTAGTCTGTCCGTATCGGAAGTCCAAGGAAAGTTTCCATGTTTTCAGTTATTCGTTCGGTCCTCTAGCACTGTTACAATTATCCACTGTTTGTTTTACTATTATTCGAGAAAAGGGTTCTTCAAGGGAATGTTGTATTTGAAACGTTCACCATAGCGCGAATGATGTGGGAGCGCAGTTGACGGCACAACTTAAGGGTGATTTAATGTACGGTTGAACGTTCCAGCTAAACGGGCCCGGTCATTAGAATGCTCGCTGGTTCCCAGTCCTACTTTTAATTAACGGGACACTTAATTCACCCTTTAATCGGATCGTAACTGCCTGCTACCGGTTTCTTTTAATGACTACCCCCGCGCACACTTTACGGAGGCCGTGATTCAACGTACAATTCACACACAATCCAAGAAAATTATTATTTCCACCACTATCGTGACCGTTCCTCGTACTTCTACGATTCCGTCCACGGCTTCTCTTCGTCGCATCGGTCTGCCACCAAAAAACGGTGAAACGAAATTTAAAAAAATATCCCCTCATTCTACAAGGAAGGTTTGGGGAAGATTTTGCCGGTGGAATCATGTCGATAGCTCTAATAGATTGGCCGGGGCACCACTTCAAAGATTTGCTAAATATTGCCACAAAATCGCTAAATATTGAAGGTATACCCCTTCTTAAAATCACGAAAAATCTTTAGGTCTCCGATTCTTTTGTAATTTTGCTTACACGTTCCTAGATGGATAGGCAGAGTGTATGCCAAATTATAGCTCGATCGGAATCGAATTGCAGCCGTGGCACGACTTTGAAATGTCGGGGCGAGCAATGGCGAAAATGGGAAAAATTGGGGTTGATAAAAGATAGCTTCCTGAAGTCCCCTGAAACGCTACCCTAGATTTTGAGAGTTCTGCTTAACACGTTAAGCGCATTACGTTACCCGACTGTTTATACTCTGATTCGTCTATCGGTGAGCGGCCCGACAAGGCCCGCCTGACGGCTAACCGTGGCTTTTACGGAACGGCACAGAAATCCAGTATGGCGCTTAACGTGTTAATCACCGGCTGGACGAAATTTCGTATTTCTCCGACGTTCCATTTTCCTGTGGAAAAAATTGCTAAACAGAGGCTCGCCTCTTTTCGTGAAGCTAGATAAAATCGCGACGTAAATCAGGATCGCGTGATTCAACTAACATCGATCGCTGCTCCTTAATTGCTTCAACGGGGCCGACGGATTGTCGCGATTTTACACGAGATCGTCCGTAATGGCCGCCAACCTGTTAATCTCGCGGAAGTGATCAACGGTGATTTTAATAAGGCCGACAGGGGGAAAACTTGACTGTGTTTCTTTTTTCTCTCTCCCTCTCGCAGACACTCGGGGGTAAATATTTGCCCAGCCAGTTCGAAAAGCCGGGCTGCGATCGCGTGATTACGGTGGGGGGTAGGGGACAGCGAGAGGAGGACCCTGAACAGCCGGAAACTCGTTATCCTTCGGGCGATTTTTTCCCTTATTCTTTGGCGACGCAATCTTCGCGCGGATTCCTCCCGCCTCCCTCTCGCGGGTCACAAAGACTCTCCGGAGGAGCTTGTTCCTTATTCTTCGCCGTTTTCGGGGGTTCATCAGCCGTCAAAGGGAATGCGAAATCAGGCGGCGGTGGTTCGACGAGGATCCGAGACGTTCGAGCAAACGAACCCTCTTCCGGAGGCTTAATTAATCCTCAGACTAGAAAATTAGGTAATCCTTAAAAATAAATTAGCTTCGCGTACTATATGTACCTTGGAAAGCGGCAATCACTGCGTGTGCGAGCTCTGGCAATACTGGTTGCGTTGCCAGGAGCACGATCGCGCAGGCAAAGCGAGTTTCGTCGCGATGCGTGGGTGGATGGGTGACCGGTCCCCTCCTCTACTGGTTATGGGGTTTTTCTGGATATGCAGACGCTTCTTCATGGACTTTACTAGAGTCTGAAAATAAATAGTCCCGAGATTATGGGCCCTAAAAATCATTCAGAAAAACATTCTGAAAGTCAGAATAAATTGGATGAACAGTTTCAGGAGTGAAATTTCAAATACAGATTCTTACCAGTTATTCTGAAATGGAGAAAGTTCATCCCAGAATCAGGATCACTGGAGTCTGAAAATAAATAGTCCCGAGATTATGGGCCCTAAAAATCATTCAGAAAAACATTCTGAAAGTCAGAATAAATTGGATGTTGAACAGTTTCAGGACTACTGAAATTTCAAATACAGATTCTTACCAGTTATTCTGAAAGTTCATCCAAAATTCAGAATCAGGATCAGACTATTTACGCCTTAGCTCTTAGAATGTCGTGTCAGAGATACGGTGGGTGGGTTAGCCGCATCAAATGTATATAAAAGATATCAGAGAGACGACAGTTGCGCAGAGTATTTACAAATCTACCTTCGAACTTTCTACCTAACTGGAAAAGGCAAACCGTGACCAACCTTGCAATCACTTACGGCCCACGCCATCGGAACTGAAAAAGAAAATAAACTCTGAAAATCTAAAAGTAGGTCCCGAGAGAAAATTTCCTCGAGTTTAAAAGAAAGTAGAGAATGTGTTCCGAGAGTTTGACGAATCGTAGAATAATTCTGAAAGTTGGATAAGTCGCGAGAGTGTCGGTGCTCGATAAATGAAATAGTCTCTCGATGAATTTTGTCCAGCGTCCGCGATACTAGACTGTTAATTAGTCTCTCTCTGTGTGTGCGCATCGCAATGTGCAGTCGGTTCAGCGGCGTCGTCAGATCGGAAACTAACAGGGTAAATTTCATGTTGCAGACCCAGCACCCGAGGCTTGCAACAGCGCGGTGGCGATAGTATCCGCGGCATCGAGGGACATGCGAAATTCCCTGGTGATAACCGCCCTGTCGTCGACCCTGGTGCTCTCCAGAGTGATCTAAACAATCCGAGGGAGACGGGCCCGTATCGATCAACCCTTTCTGACAGCCGACAATCCGTTCGTTCGAACAGCCGCGCACGGGAATCAGGGGTTCGTTGACGGTCCGAGGTCTGGAGAAGCGGGTCGCCAGCCGTTCAATTATCGCCGAACACCGCCGGAGTGCTTTCGTAACCAGGAGAAGAGAGGAGGACTCTAAAACGCGATTCGTCGTTCTTCGCTTTCCTCTCGCACACGCCCTCCCATAGATCGACGCATATACGCTCCGTCTTCGACGTCGTTGCGAAATCAAATTTCCAGCAATCGAAGGCAGAGAAAAAATAGAAAAAGAAAGAGATGACAGAGGTTTGGGGAAGGGGATACAATTCGAAATCCTACGAAACGAAAAAACGTCCAAGATTTTTCGCTGTTGGACGAATCGATCGGAGTGGGGGGCAGCCAATTAAACCAGCCCGTGTCTCGGAAGACGACGGGACTTTCATTTCCGGTCGCCGCGAAGGATCGACACCCTCGATATCCCAGAGGTCGACCGTATCGATTCGCGTGGCCGAGACCGACGCCGAGGACCTGGAACGCCGAGCCATCGAAAGAACCCTCGAAAAACTCGACGCCGGAGGAGTCTCTTCTCAGAGGTACCCGAATCGATTCCCGGGTGGGGTTTTACGGCCGGTACACGGACAAAACACGATTCCAGCAGGCGTGGGGATCCCGCGGGTCGATACCGCTCGACAGGGAAAAACGAGCCTAAACGGACGTCCGTCCTCGCGCAAACAACTCGCCTGGACACGGCTGCTAACCACCTGTTCGCGGAATCGATGGCTCGCGACAGAAGATTCATTAGCGAAACGCAACAAGTGCGCCGCCGCGTTCTACATAAGACCTAATCGGCGGACGGGGGGAGGAGGGGTGCAGCAGAGAATCAACGAGAAGGAGGGGATCGAAAATCGCTTGGATCGCGTCCAGGAACGAAAACGGCACGCGATTCTTCGAGGTTGCCGAACGAGCCTCGCCGCGAAGAGGAAAGATTCCGTCGAGGAAGGTTGGCGGTCTCGTGTTCCCAGTGCACGAGATCAAGGATGGGAACAGTAGGTCAGGGAGTCCCCGAAGAACCCTGGAAGAACCCTGGAAGAACCCTGGAAGAACCCTGGAAGATCGGTCCTCGGTGCTCCCAGAAGTTCCAACATGGCGCTGTTCTCTATTGAAAATTGAAGACAGTAGCGCCGGGGGAGTGTTCCGGTTCGCCGATGCGGAGTCGCGGGACCACCACCGCCGGAGAATGGCTTGCGAAATTGGGTGGAGAGAGGGAGGATGAGGGTTAGACAAGAGGAACCGATTTCGAAGCAGACCAACCGGGTTATTCGACGAGAGTTGGACGAACTATCGTTTTGTTCGACCGGTGAGATCTCGACTCGGGGAAACCGGTGGGCGGGAGGCGAAAACGTTCGGGGGACTGGAGAATTGAACGGGTTAAGTGCAGACCGGTGTCCCGGCACGTCTCGAGGACACCTACGAGCCCGGGACAACGGCAGTTGTCCTCGGAAAAAAAGGAACGGAAACGGGGAGGCGGGGGCAGACGTGCGAACGACAGCGGATCGTGTCAGTTTCCCAAGGAATTCACGATTCGCCCGTTCGCCTCGCCAGCGAATAAATAAACTGCGGATCTTTGCGCAACGTCGGCCGAGGATTTCGAAAAAACTACGCCGGTCGAAGAGCCGATCGAATTTAATACGGTCCCGTAATCTTTTCGAAACTGTCGGCCGAGGAACGGCGGCGGCGGCTGCTCTTCTCTCTGTAGGGAAATAGGACGCCTCCGAGCTCCTCGCAAACATCCGCAGTCCGGAAGCAGATTTCTCGGCTCGGTTCACCGGAAACGGGTCCATTTTGCCGCGCCGAGTACCTCGAATCGCTGCGATCTACTCTCGGTTCCTCGGGCCGCCTCTTTCGAAAAGAATTCGGATGCCGGAAGAAATCTCTCGGCGTTCGATTACTCGGGATCGCGGGCGTCCTCCGGGATTCTCTTCGCTGGGAAAATTAATGGCCCTTCCGAACGGCTCGTCTTTTCTATTCTCGAAGTAGATTCTATAACGGTCAAAATCGTAGCGTAGAACTTTTCCGCAATCGGTCGCGGAAATGGCAGTGCATGCTTTCGAACGCGCGTCGCACTTCCGACAGAAATCTTTACTTCCCTTTTGAAAGTAGATCGCGCCGTTCGTAGTCAGACGTGGAATTTTATAAAAGTTCCATCGGTCGCGGAAATGGCGGTTTAAGCGGAGAAAAGGTTCTAAACGACAGCCCTTCCGATCAGCTCTTGCTTTCTATCTTCGAATTAGAACGTCGTAACAATTTTTGGAAAAAGTGCAATTGGTGGTGGAAATGGCAATGCAAGCTTGCGAACGCTCGTCGCCCTTCTGACAGAATTCATCCCTCTTTTCTGAAAGTAGATTGCGCCGTTTTTAACGTGGCCTAGAATTATCAAAAAATGTCAATCGACTGCGAAAGGGCAATATAAACGGAGAAAGGCTTTCAAATTACCAATCCTTCCGTCGGAAATCTTTCTTTCAGTAGAATTTTCTATAAAATTCGATCCTTTGCAAAAATGGCGGACGCTTGAATCGAACGAAGGGTTTTTCGAGCATGTTTTCCGATTCCCGAAGGTGTATTTCCATCCGAAACGTATCGTAGAATTTTTAAGAAGCTCGATCGCTTGCGGAAATGGCGTGAGCTTGGATCGAGAAAGGGTTATCGTAGCTGTGAATCGTGGAAAAAGATTTTGGAATGTTATCGAGGGAGATCTAATCAAAGACGCCGGTCCTGGTAGGACGCGTCGCGCGATATAGCCGGTGATTTCTCGAAAGGGCCAATTTTCCCGGTCGATTCGCGGGGCTACCGGAAGCGGAGGACGGAACAGCGAAATGGCGGGAGGCACTCAGGGGGTGAATCGACGTCGATCGATCATATTTTTTTTGTGAAAACGGACCAGGAACAGGCGAGACGGCACTTTTGATCTGGACTTGGACGATGGGCACAGATACCATGACAATACCGTCGGTAAAGTAGAGTTATACCGTCTACTTGTGTCGCGTTCGCTTCTGAAGCGGATCAATTAAATTACTAGAAAAAATCGTTTAAAAGGGACAAAAAAAAACAGTAAAAATCTATTCGCGGTGGGTAGGGGGTAGGAGGTGGCGTGAACGGTTTCCACGGGGCAAAAAATGAATTTTTAGGGGTCCGTTTATACGATGGAGGAAAGCGAGAGAGAGAGAGAGAGAGTCCAGGTCAAATTCGATCGGTGCATTTTATTTTTGGTTTTCCGTCGTGTTTTCACTTTTGTCCGGTAAAAACCGAAAAAGAGAAATTCAGACAGGACAGCGAAGCATTAAACCACGAGAAGAGTATGGACGAAATAATTTCGTCGCTCGATTGCGATTCTTTTCTCCTTTTTTTTCCGTTTTTCTTTTTCATTTATTTCGACCGTACGTTTATATTTTTCCCTCCCCGGGGTTTCCGGGGCGGAAAACTTGATGCACCGGGTGAAACGGAGCGAAAGTAGGGCCGGGGGTGGTGGCGTTATGGTTGCGGGGGTAGAGTTTTTTTTTCGGTTTCGGTCGCGCCGCTGCCAGAGAGATATCGCGGGGACGACAGGGACAAAAAGGAAAAAAGACGAAAAAGTACGCGCGGCACCTCGTGACATAATCGTGAACACGTTACCCGAAACAATAAATAAAGAACAAAAAAAAAAGGGAAGAAAGAAAGAAAGAAAGAAAGAAAGAAAGGAAGAAAAGAATGAAAAGAAATATGGCGAAACAAAATAGACACTTAAGGGATGTTAAGCGATGTAAATATACGTATACATACCGCACGTATGTATGTATGTATATACATATTAAATGTGCCGGAGCCGTTGCTCGCGAGACCAACAAGGAAATCGCTGTTCCTTTTTTTATCTTTTATCATCGCCCCGTGATTGTTTGCAAATGATTCTTCCCCGCGCGAGCGTTTTCTTCGGGTAAACAATTCCGGAATAATTTCCAACGATTCGCAAACATATAACGGGATCGTTTTCTCTATTTTTCACCGGAGGCATTACCGTCTGGAGAATTATTTCAGTGGGTTAATGCCGGGGAGGATTTTTCCGTTTTTAACGTTTTCTCTTTGTCCGTTCGTTTTTCTTGTTTTATTTCTTTTTTTTTTTTTTTTCGTTCCCCCTCTCCCACGTTTCGGCGAAACGAGGGAGAATTACAAGAGGATTATACCAAGCGAAAAAATCCGGAGTTCTCGCGCGCAACAGCCTGACAAGTACACCAGCTGTATATCTAATTACGTGTGCCCGTCAGGTTGACGTAGAACGTAAGACAATTAAGGCACCCGTGTAATTTTCTTCCGTGAACTTAGGTCCACAGACACGCAGACACAGCGACGTTTTAGAGAGCGAGACAGAGAGAGAAAGAGAGAGAGAGAGAAAGAGAGTACCAATTAAGATAGATCTACCGTTCTAAGGGTCGCCCGGTGATTTCTCGATCGCTGAGCTTAACGCCACGACAGTGATCCGCGAATCGTTCCACGCTGGACAGCAATCGAACCTGAATCCCTTTGCTCAAGTAATCTCAAAAAAGAAATAAACTATGCGACGAACTTCTCTCACGCTATCTCGGCGCAACCCCTTTCACACAATTATTTTACAACCTATTCTTCTCGCAGGGAATTGGAAATGCTTCAGAAAATGGATATAATTGCACACCAGTAGAAGCTACGAGAAAGAGAAAATAAATACACAAAAGCAACTGTTAACAGTATTTCGTAAATTATTCGCGAGACTTTAACAAAAATTTCCGTGGCCAGTTGCAAGGGTGAGAAATTTCAATTATTTTATCGAAATTACCGGAACGCGTCTGTCCTAATGTTCCGCCATTTTGTTTCTAATATAGGCTCAAAGAAATGTTCAATAATTCCTCGCAGATTAATTTCCCTAATCTCAAAGCAACAAAAGTGCATCATCCACATACTCCGCCATCTTGTTTCTAACAGACACTCGAGTTTATTGAACGATTCCTCGCGGATTAATTTCCCTAACCTCAAAGCAACGAAAATGCATCTATCCAGATATTCCGCCATCTTGTTTCTAATACAGGTCCAAATAAATGTAGAATAAT
>CM052084.1:11282870-11297455 GCA_028453745.1 Agapostemon virescens
AATTATCCACAAACTTGTCTCCTTTCAATAGCTAGTCCTCCCCAAATAATTTCCTAACCGACTGAAAGAAAGATTTCTGAAGTTTCTATATATTTATCGACCTGCCAACAGGTTATGCTTTGAGAAACACTGTTCCAGTGAACCATTTCTAGTCCGCGAAAGATAGTCTGCGTATCGTAGCGTGTCGTTAACAGACGAAAGTTAAGGTTTGAATAAGTTAGGGGTGTGTGGGGTGGTAGAGGGCCAGCGTTAGGGAAAAATAAAGCGTTGAAAAGACCGTAATCTGGCACTGGGGGATGAACAGGAGCTGCAACATGGTGGTAGGCTGTTGCACTCCGTGTGCCATGCATTTCTCATCACGTCCCTTACGTGACCCTGCCTCGTATAAATATTTAAAAGCCGCAAAGATACGGTGCACGCTTTTTTTTTTTCTACGTTAACCCGTTCGTCCCCCGCGCAGGTTCATTATACTCGACGCTGTTGCGATTCATTTCAGCCTTTCCGGGGAATATCCCCAATATTGAGGTGTTGATTAAAATGTAACGAGGCGTCGATTTTCGAAAATATTTAGTGAGAATGTGTTGTAAATACGTAGAGATTACTAGTTTGAATGTTTTAAATAAACGAGTGCAATAAGAGTGACCTACCATCCCTTTTTTTTGGTAATCCCAAGAGAATTTAGCCATTACTTTGTAATTGCCATATGGCTGTATTATTTATGCTTCAATTTCAGGTAATTGAAGCATAATCTGAATTTGAATTGGACATGAATTTCGACCTACTCCTCGAAGTCCAATCGAAGAGGCATCGATCGAGATTTGACGATTTTTCGACATGATTTCGAATTTTTTAGGAAATTTAAGTAAGTTCATCTTAGAGTGCGATCTTTTAGCTTTAATTTGAGCTATCGGAAGTTTGAAAATACCCACGGAAACGTAGTTTAAAATCGATTCAAAGTGACCCTTTGAAACTCAATAAAGTGCGATAATTTAATTTGGGACATTGGCTGAGATTTAGGAATATTACGATATGATTTTGAATTTTCTTAGACATCTGAGTGCCCTTGTCATAAAGTTCATTCTTCTAGCTTAATTTTGAGCTAAGTAAAATTGGAAAATGTCAATTGGAAACTTTGAAATATTGTTTTTTATGAAGCCCAATTGATTCTTGCCGTTTTCCCCATAAGATGCCATACAAATTCCGGCAAGAATCATCTGCTGCTTTAAAATGTTTGTACAGCGCCAAAACACGTAGCGGCAAAACGCTCAAACTGTTAGCCAAATTTATCTAGGGTCGGTAAATTTATGTTCTCCGCAAGATGGCGCCACCCTGCAACGGCTGTCGGTAATATAATTTTGTATTCGTTGAGTTGAATTGTTTCCCTAGTTTACCAACAATGATAATATCAATTAATAGTTAATATTTCTTAATTCTGTAGTTAATATTAATAGTTAATTGTTTCTCAACGACAAATTTCTTTTGCAAGAACAAATTAACGTAAATCTTCGCAGTAGGAACGTCGCAAGTTCAGTTATTTTTAAACAGAAGAAATTTACTTGTAAATATCTAAAGAATTCAGATTCAAAATAACTTTTAATCAGATTTAAGATAAATACGAAGATTCATAACATTTAAAAATATTCCCCAAAACATTAAATATTTAAAATAAACTAATTGACAATAAACTTGACTGTTTTACCACGGAAGGCGCCACTAACAATTATCCAACACTGTCATATCAGCAGATTTCAGCTAACAGTTCTGCCTTTTCGGCAGTTGGGTAAGAGTTCTGCCTTATCTACAGGTTTGGCTATTAATTCTTCCTTATCGGCATGTTTGGCTAACAGTTTGAGCGTTTTGCCGCTACGTGTGTTGGCGCTGTACAAACATTTTACGGGAGCAAATGATTCTTGCCGGAACTAGCACAGTATCATATGTCGAAAACGGCAAGAATCATTCGTGCGAAATAAAATCAATAATTCAAACATATCCAGTAACGTTTCATCATTTTTATTAGCTCCAATCGAAACTGTAACAATGCTCTTTACAATACACATACTACAATTCAATAATAATCACGATATCATACCGAAAAGTTTAATACAAAAGCCGCCGTTCGATCTGGAACACACGAAACCTGTGTCCGAAGCAACGGATATTCCCAAGCAAACCTCCCAACGACTATTAAACCTTGAAGGGTGAAAATTCAATTCCGGAAAGAATGCACTTGAAGATGGTAATATTCCGATTCGCCCATAATCCCGATAACGCGCAAGGAGCTTAAAAATAGCGAGCGATTGCCCAAGGAACAAGGTCGTCGCGTCTCTGCAATGCAAATCGTAGTTCCAAGAGTATTCCAATATCCGTCGGTGACTGTATTCGAACAACATCCGCGAAAAATCAACCGGCTATCTCCTCGAAGGGACGGCACAGCGTCGGACGAAACCGTGGATGACCAAGCAGGTGATAAACTCGGCAGGATGACAACGGATTCCCGATAAGAGAAAGCTGAGAGACGCCAGTGGCGGTGGAAGCACGGAAGAACAACGGACGGGTGGATAATAAATTAGTCGCTAATCGGTCGGGTACGTCACTTTTACCTGTCGGCGGTGTTGCGCCACCGGCGTTATCTGGCGAATTAGCTCGCTTCAGAAAAGAAAAACAGAAAAAAGAAAGAACACGGTAGGACTCGGCAAGAACCGTTCGACGATACGTTTCGCCGTCATGAGACTCCTTGGAAACGACGCACTTATCTGTCTCGAGCGTGCCCGACGCGACAGATACCGTGGCGCTTTTTTTTCCCGAGCGTGTCTCATTCGGAAAACCGATTGGATGCTGATATACAATGATCCACGACGGAGAGAGAAAGAGAGTGAACGGGATGACGAGATCCGTCGTCGTCGTCGTCGTCGTCGTCGTGGTCGTCGACGGAGAGACCGTGAGGAAACCTCCGTTGCCGCGAACTTCACCGCCGCGTGTGTGACATCACGCTTCATTGTTGGAGGTTTACGTCATTCCCGTCGGGTCTGGTCTCGAGTCGGTGCGAGCGCGTTCTAAAGTAGCAGGCTTTTAGACGCGTGCGGATCGGTGTGGCGGGAAGTGACAGAGAGCCGGAGGGAAAGAGAGAGAGTGGCGTATAGGCAAAGCAAGGAAGCGAGCAAGCAAACAGAGAACAGGGAACAGAGGCGAGAGAATCACGGTGCCGCGGCTGCGCGAGCCAGGGACAGACAGAAAAACCGCCGCAACACCACAGAGAGACACACAACACACAACGTACCCTGTGTATCTTCAATTTTTTTTTCGATTTTCCGGGCATGTCGTTTCTCGTGGAGGTGTTGTCGCCGAAACTCGCTCCTAAGCATGAACGGGGATCGACCCACCGCGAGGGATCAATAAAAAATTAGCGTCCGGGAAGAGGAGCAAGATAAAGCGAGAGAGAAAGAAAAAGAGATAGAGAGAAAGAGAGAGAAAGAGGGCAGTGGTGGCCAACGTTTCTAAGGTATACTAAAAAGCGTGAGTGCGAGAGAGATAGATAGATAGAGTGAGAGTAAGAGTGAGAGAGAGAGAGAGAGAGAAAGGGGACAAGAGAGCGACCGTTCCAACGGTGGCACACAAGGCGCCTACGATTTGTGTGGTTCGATCGGTAGCGGGTTTACCCGATTCTCCGTGGCTACCCGCCGTCGGGTACGCCGACCTCAAACACGCGCGATCTCTTCTCGTGGGAGGGTACCTCTTCGGGACTGTCACTCGTAGTAGATCCTCCTGTTCATTCCCACGGGACCGTGCTAAACCAGCGACGAGAGTGGCCCCTCCGACCGACCAACCGACCGACCGACCGACCGACCGACCGACGACGCGCTCTTACATTTTAAATATAACGGTGTGTATAAATAAGTATGAGCAATAGCGGGAGTGCACCGACGGAGTACTCGACGCACATTTTTCCAAAGAGACCGTGCGCCTCTGACTCGGCGACTGATAGAGCAACCGTTGACGGGCCGTGTCAAATGCAGCCGGATTCCACGGTTTCCTACTCGGGCCCTCACCGCATATGTTCTTCATGCGTGGGCATGCAGCACCGAACTATCGTCAAGGTTAGTGTGTCTGACAGACATACCCGATCGTGTGTTCTCGCGCACCGCGACGCAACGTGCGTGTGTGTATATATTCCGTGTAGGTGTGCGCGTTCCTGTTACGCGCGCCCGCGCGTGCGTGTGCGTGTGCGTACGTCGTTCGTTTCGTTTCGTTTCGTTTCGACGCGACACGAAAATGTGGCTTTCGTACGTGGGAACGTTTTTCGGGATTTTTCGTTATGGTGGAAAGAGGTGAATTGTTTACGATCGCCCCGGTGAGATCACCGTCGGTATTCTCGGCGTAATGGAAAGGTTAGCTTCGACCGTGCCGAGCTATACTTCGTGTTTTCCTATTGTCGGGGCGATGGTAATTCCTGGTTTCAGTGGGAAGCGAACGGTCTTGGGCTCCTTCTCTCTTTTCACGTTACCCAAGGTTGCTGTTAGTCGATCGATCCGCCAGACACTCCTGAGGACTTTCCGCTCGATCGTTTTTCCGTAGGTGTAGATCACCGGGAAAATCGGCTCCGACCGACCCCCCCACCGGTTTTCGACTCGTTCTGGCGAAACAGTTGGTTAGGGAACTAAGTCTTCGCTCGAAACTGTTCGAAAATTATTCCGTGCCCGTTTCGAGTCCAAGTTAGGCGCTCAGAGACTGATCGATCGAAAAGGTATACGCGCGTCGGTCTATAAGGAAATTTTTGTTAATTGATCATCGAAGCTTCTCATTTCTGTCGCTCCGCACGCGTTCCACGAGCGACGGCACTCGATGCACCGCATGGAATTAATGTTGCACCGTTCGAATTCGATTTAGTTGATTTGAAACACTCGAGGCGCAGGTTCTCCGAGAACCGTTTATGACCATTTTCAGGAAATGTTCTGTGTCTATCGTTCGAGTTATGTGCGTTCACCCACATCGCACCTTGAGCAATCTGTTTACGTTTGGCAGTATCGAGAACTGTTTGGTTGACAGGTTTTCGCTTTAACCTATTTCGCTTTTTACTGATAACGTTGCTCGCGTTTGAAAACAGTCCGACGGATGTGTAGATGTCTCTGCGGATTTTCGTTATTTCGATTGAATTTTTAGTGGCGAATTTTATTTCGACGAGAATTACATAAATACTGTGCGAGCACGTTTCTTGATCCCCTGTCGCTTTTGAGTTTCGTGATTGGTGGAATTCGTCATAATTCTTGAAAGAATGCGTCAGAATCAATTTATGCAACGCGAGTCTCTGACGCATAGAAAAATAGTCTGGTCTATTGGAAATTCAAAAATCCCTTGTTCCTTTGAAAATTATTATCGATCTTGCTAATAACGTTGTTGATGTGTTTAGGAAAACTGAGGATTGTCCTCCGCTGGACAATTAAGGACAAGCACGTTGGATGAGAACAAGTTTACTCTACGCTCTCTGAACAATGAGGCTTCATTGTGCCCACATGGAACTTTGCGTCAACCAGTCTCAACAAACTCTATGTAAGTCTGAATTTAAGTGTTTTATAGATGGTCCTCTGGACTATGCTATCTCACAGCAAAACATGTTTTAGGGGTAAAAGGTGCACGTAATGCTGTTGCTTGTAAACTGGATGCAAACCTGCAAAGAATGCCCTACAGCCAACGATCGCACCCTAGTCGGTTTTGATCTTTATATGATGCACCAAGGATTTTACATGTTCATCATTGTACTGGCACGTTTGTGCAAGGAAGGGTAAGCAAACACGGTAACATCGCGCCAAAGCTATACCTATTTCTGTCCCTTGAAATCAACAAGCACATGTGACAAAGGAAGGTGAAAACTTTGTTGTAGGTTCGAAGCAACAAATGTCTGGTTAGAATAAATTGCAGCTGAGAAAAACACTCTGCCGACGATGCAGCGTAGCGTGCTTTTCCTTGTTGCAAAAGGATTTGATATTTGGAAGTATGTCCGGCGATTTGAAATTGAATTTGTTCACGGTTGATTCAGTTACCACACTCCAACGAATAATCTGTCGCGAATATACTCAACCTACTGGGCCACATACAATTAACTTAACAACTGATAACATTATACTTTAAAACACGGAACTTCGTTTAAAATTCGGCATAAAATAACTTTATTCGCCATTCGTGAAATCATGTTATTTTTGCCTTGTGAGTAAAGATCGAGGTCGCCAAATTTTTTTGCGTTTCAAGCCAGAAGTTGAGTATGGCTGATCTATCGAATCCTCTTGCAATCGTAAAAGAACCATTGATACACGGTTCGAGTGTGATAATATCGCCAAAAGAGTATCGCCCTAAAACAAATGTACGTCTACATCTGACACGCTTTTGTTTCAGAACAACCGTTCCTATGAGCGCCTCTCGTCTGTTAAACTGTGATGGGAAAGATAATAACAGGACAAACGGCTCCAGTAAGTCGCTGAAAAATCTTATGTAAGGAAATTTTGTAACTGATTTGATTGTCTTGTTTGCAGAGAGAATGGCATATGAGGTATTTCTGGGTGGATCTTGCAATCCAACTACATGGAGATCAGAAATAGCGATACCGACTCTACAGAGCCTCGGCATCACTTATTACAACCCTGTACGTGTTCGTTTAATTTTTATGGGGAAAGGGGGTGTCTGATTTGCCATGAAAAAATTGTAAAGATTGTCCTGATTTTGATGTTTACCTCCGTAGCTTATATTGTAAACTATATATGGCCCCTATGATTTTGTATGATGGCAGTGGCTGATGGTTTGTGGGGTTTCAGCAAGTGTCGCAATGGGGGCCAGAACTGATAGCTCAAGAGTACGAGGCGAAACAGACGGCGAAAGTATTACTGTTCGTGATAGATAACCAGACGCGGAACAGCGCGGGCATCATCGAAGCAGCGCAATTGGCAGCTACGCGTCGAGAATCCTTGATCCTGGTAATCTATCCGTACCGACAGGATCAGACAATACTCGGCGAGCCGGTGTCCATTCAGTAAGCAATTGATCTCTCAGAAACAGAAATAAAACAAATCAGAAGAAATGAACTGACCAAACACGTTTCATTTAGGGAATATTACGACTTGATGAACGGTCTGTTGGTACTACAGTACCTCATGGAGAGGCAGAGGATACCGATATTCGAGAGCGTGTCGGTTGCCCTTAATTGTACGTCCAAGGTAAATCTGAAACGACGGGGAATAAACATACTCGAGTAAACGTATTTTGTTACCTGTCCTTCGCGTTCAACCGTGACGATCGACGTCTGCTCAAGTAACGTTCACGTTCGTAGGTTTTGCGCGAGGAGATTAACGTACAAGATCTGCATTCCGAAGATGGCATCAGACCGGCCAGAATTTCGCTCACGCAGAATGGAATGGACTCCGTGTAAGGCCCTGCTCTACCCACAGTTTACCCCTGGCAAACAATGTAATCAAATTGCGAAAGAGAAGGGGATGTACTATCATATTAGTTTCTAGTTATTTCTGTAGCTTATCGAACATTTTCTGCCAGGGGTGGTTGATCGTTATTCGCGTTTGACTAATCTAATTGATCTTCTCGATCGCAGTAAGCTCAGAGACATTTTCAACTCCATGGACAGTAACGACACCGGTAGCATTAATTTAGCTGAAGTAAGTCTCGCATTGCAAATTCTTTTCTACCAGATACTGCTAGATCGTTACTGATTAATATTCTTCTTCGATTGCAGGCTTGGCTGGCGCTACAGTCGAATGTGTCGGTCTCGGAACTGCTGAATGTGGTAAATAAGTCGGGTAATAGATTCTTACATGATTTTTTTAACAGCAACGGTGTAGGACCCTCGCGATCAACCATCGCTTCTCTCTGTTCACCCACTCTTCAAATTCACATATATGTTTCTAGAAACGTGCAGGAGGTTGATAGACGACGGGTTTCCAGCGAAGAAAGACCCGACGGAATTACGGATAAATTTCGAACAGTTCTGCGCCCTTGCCAGGGAATCGGCGTGGCGGACGAAGAGCAATGGCGTCTCTTGTGAAAGTGAGATATCTTCAGTTTGGAGTATAATATGTAGGAAGGCCTCGAAATTTCTTCGCAGAGCTATCGTGCAACCTTTTACCCGCTTTCTAGGTATTTTCTATTCTCAAAAGTTTCCAGTGGTCGTTAGTAACACGCGTGTACACAATGACAATCATCGCGAGAGCGGACGCAATACTGACTGAACAGCTGTCAGAACAGTTCATACTGAATTTCTCTTTTTCTCGGTCGAGATGCGAAGACGACCGTTGAGTTTCTCTGTTCTCCATCAAAATTTTCGCAGTGTACTTCTAGACAACTGTTCAATTATGCTACTCGATAAGGCACGACAGTATCACCGTAAGGAACGCGTGCGATTTAACCGGTGGCGCTGTTTAGATTGGACCAATTCGCTCGTGCTGGAAACGGAGAAGAGGGACTTGTACGTCGGTGTGATCGGCGAGGACCAGCTCTGGCTGGAGACGGCTGCGAAACCCTCCATCGAGTGAGCATTCGAGACCCTCTAAACCTGTTCATCGGTTTCGCAAAATAAAAAGCCGCAGTTCGTCGCAGCGCGAGTCTACGTGGAAGTTTCTTCTTCCAGGTCCAGGGGGCTCAGTCTGCACCGGCCGAGCCTGAACGAGTACAACGTGAAGGTGTTGCCGCAGGAGTTGCAAAAGATGAAGAACACCCGGCTAATATTGTTGGTCGTGCCGCAGCATTCGCGCGGCATCACTATAATGGCACTGGCAGCTCATCTGATCGGACTGCGTGCTAAACTGGTTTTATGCGTTCAGACGCTTCCCGAAGGTTGTGTAGTTTCCGGTGAAAAGGTGAGACATCTCGCCAGCCTCCTTTCATACAGTAGACTCCCTCTAGAGGCTCTATCTACTTTTCCAAATTATTAACAATCCATTTTTTGCAACGAGAAACGCTTTGAACGTTCGACGTCAATACCGTTAAATGAAATTCGTAAAATATTGATTATTTTTAAAACCAGCTCGGGTAAGAGGGAGTCTGCATACACAGGGCTTCCTCCGTAATGTCGCGTCTGTATTGTTTGGCGGTGTCACCTGCGAGTGAGCGACTCATCGCTGACCAATCAGAACGTCTCGTTAGCTCTGGAGAGGCGAAGACGTTACGGAGGAAGTTCTGTGCATGATCTTGCGCTTTGTCCTATGAACATCGATATTCTTTTTTTATTTAGCTAACCGAACAAGCCACAAAAGACTACAACCGGGGAAGAATGTACCTGTCGGACTATGCGACGCGCGAAGGTGTACCTGTCTTTCAGAATATCGCAGAAGCTCTGCAACACGCGATACAGCTAGTTCAAACCGTTCGTTGACGACTTCTCTTACTCTCCTTCTCCACTATTTTTTCTCTCTTCTTTCCTTTCCCCCTTTACCTTTCTACCTACCCCTTTTCTCCTTTCTTTTTTCTAATACTACCTTTATTTTTCATCTTCGACCCCTTTTTCTATCTCTTTGTCGTACGTGTAAGCTTTGCGATTCATCGATTAATTTATTTTTACACTTAGTAACGTTCAACTACCGATCGAGATCCGGAAAACGGAATATGGAGGGCGTGGTCGGATTTTGTTACTCAGTCGCTGGTGTGTGACGATACAGGGGTTTGGTCGCGATATATACTCAGCACGCGCGCGCGCGCACACACGTACGCTGCCGACCAAAAGTCAGAGGAAACAATCTGCGGATTTTCAAGCGAGACAACAATTGTTTGAATAGATTATAAGAAACGGAAACTAGGTAAAAAATGGAAGTTGCTCTCTCTTCGTAATTGTAACAAGCCGAAAACAGCGTCATGGTGCTATTAACCCCTTGCACTACAATACTATTATATACATATATGCTACATATTAAATATGTATATTATTATTTTCCTTCAAGTACAAATTCAGAATAATATTGAGAACATATTGTTGCATACAGACATGAGTTGAAGTTCTAATCAGAGGAACTACGAATTAAACCGTAGTGCAAGGGGTTAAATTGCTGGAGCGTCTTCTAAATTTTAACATTAAACCTACCAAACATTAAAACTGGCTAGTGTACATTGCCTTATAAAAATTACAAGATATAATTTATTTAGAATTTCTGTGATTCGTATTACATGATTGGACAAAGAAATCTATTGAATCGATTCTTATGAAGGCAATTTTATAATTGCAATAATAGTAAAATAGAAAATATAAGAAGAGTAACTCGACCCGCTTGTGGTAGGTTTAGCGTTAATGAAACGCATGAAATCTGCAGTTTAAGCGTGAATCCTCTCCGGACCGGAAGTTGACGTTTCGGGGCCTCCTGGTTCCGATGTTCGACGCTTGAGCTACCGGGGACCAGTTGACACAACCGGTCCCGGATGTTTTTTTTTTTATTTTGACGATTAGCGAAATTGTTCTCCTAGTAAATCTCGTTGCTTTTGGACGACAGTGTACACGGAAAGAGAAAGAGACAGCGTTCACATACTCGTCCCGCGAAACACTCTTATCCAGGATCGCTCACCTGGACAGTCGCGCGTTTCGACTACTTTTTTCCTCTCGGGATTTCTATGCGAAACATGTCTCGCGGTAATTGAACAGAATTTTTTTATAGCGATTGAACTTGGTAATTTTGTAACCTTTTTGGTAACTACTACTGGTTGAGGATTGATACACATGTATTGTACATAGATTACTAGTTGTTTTTAACGATCTAATGATAAATAATTTGAAATCTGGTAAAACAAATGTATGTAACTTTGTATGCGTGCTGGAAACACTTTCGAATGACTTTTATGATTACAATGATGATGATGTTGATGATGATGATGATGATACGCGTGCGACCGTGTATGTGTGTATGCGTGTACGCCTCTGTCGTGTGCGTGCGTGCGTTAAACGAATGAATGCGAATACGACTGCTTGCTCGCGTGTGTGTGTACAGAGGAGACGAGACCATACGTGTACCTGTACGAACAAACATCTTATTCAACGATAACTGAGAAAAGGTGTTGTACACCGTGACGCGTAACGCGAGAGAGAACATTGTGAACGTATTATCCGTGCACAAGAATTAATAACGAGAGAAAAAGTTGGGATTCCGGGCACGTGCGTGCGCGTTGTCGATGTACAGTCGAGGAGGAAAGTCATGTCAACTACGCTCGACGATGGAATACCGACTGGCTCAATATATTTTTTTTCTTTTCTCTAGTCTCACCCTCATTTCTCTCGTGAACACTATCGCGGTATAATACAAAAACAAACGCCGCCACGCTTCTTTCCATTACTAAACAAAATTCGTACACGCTACGTTCCTGTTTTCCCGGTGACGTAGTACTTGTAGACGTTCTTCAAAGAGAGCAGCACCGGTATCATGGCAGGCAAAAACAGAGGAATGTAGACGGCGTACCTGAAACAATAGGTCATAGTCTAGACGTGTCAGCGTTGATCTGCTATAGTTAGCGAACTAAGAAAAATATAATCGACTTGCTTCTGGTCATCCGGGAAGTACAGCAAGGCTAAAAGCGTAGGGTCCGAGAAGGCGGCTTCAGCCGCAACGAATGCCTTCTTGCTGGCTAGAAAGCCTTCCTTCAAGTCGCCATTTTCCAGTCGTTCGGCAGAGTACTCTACCAAACGCAAGGCAGTTTTTATTCTATCCCCAACTTCATCGGTGATCACGATGTTCCCAATCTCCATCAGCAGTTGGGCCAGCGACTGTAGGGTCAGCTTGGCCGATGTCAGCTGCTCTATTGTGCGAACACGCATCAAAGCGTCAATCTCCCAGTCGTTCAGCTTCAATCCCACCGAGGAGGCTGTAGTCACGCCTGGGATGAATGTCTGTGACAAAGAACGCAACGGAAATATTTTATTTCAATGACCCAAGTTGAGCGCCTGTTGACTGCAACCCGGCGTACACGCCTGTATACCGGGCTATCAACCAGCAGGCGTAACTATATGCTGCACAGAGCACTATTTAACGAATTACGCTCTGCTGTTTTCTGTACTGTTTAACTTAGAATTCTTTTCTGGATTTTCTACTGCAATGCCAGTTTCTCAAACATGACTCCGTGGTTAATTTACAGTGAGTAACGTTAATATTCGGACACTGTAACATTTTTACTTGGTGGCATTGTAATTTTGTTCACGATGAAGGAAAATGAAATTAATTCTAAATTACATGCCTACATAATGTCTAGTTAATAGAAGTTGAAAATTCAACTTTCAACTTTTATGAACCTAACATATAACGTTAACGAACGTTATTAAACGTTCGTACTTATATAAATAAAAATTATGCTTTTATTAGCTAGACCCTACACAGTAATGTAATTTAGAATTAATTTTTCTTTTCTTCATTATGAACAAGATTACAATGGGGCAAAGTGAAAATTGTACAGTGTCCGAATATTAAAGTGATTCACTATAGGCAAGCTTTGGCTAAGCAAGGAGTAGAGATTACCGGATCTGGGATGCCAAGGAGAAGCTTCAATTGAGCCAGGAACGTGCCAACAACTGTAGCCTCTGATGGCACCAGTGTCACCGGCTGTCCAGTCTTGTTGGTGCTGCAGGACTCCAATGGGGGGTTGATTAACACCACGCCACCCCATCTGAAATTGGAAAAAGTACTATTTTCCCCATTTTGGAGTCTCTCAGTGCCCCTAAAATTTTTCTAACGGTTCCACAACGTTTCGCAAAACCTCTAAACATTTGTCCATGATCTGATTATTTATCAGTGGGTTCTAAAGCGTTCCCATTGGCTGGCCATCCCAACGTGAAATTTATTTTCACGGAAACGGTGTTTCAAACTCGATCCAAAGAAGCCTTGCGTCACGTGTGTATCGCCTAAAGGTTACCATAACTTTCTTGCACGATCCTTTTACCTCGGCGAGAGGAATGCCTCCACGTTGGTGTTGATCTTGGACCGGTGCCCTAACCGGGTGTAAATGTGCAGCGGCGCCCTGTCGCAGGGGACTGCGTAGATGACGAAGTTGATGGTCGGATGGAGGCTCACCTGCGAGGCTGTAACATCAATTCTATCCTAACAATTCCAGAAGACAGTGCAACAACACCGACCCACCTAATTTCTTCTCCAACGGCGTAATCAACTGCGGCAACACGTCCTCTGGCAATGCAAAATGTCTGCCCCAGGGGCTGCTGTCGGGCACGCGTTTAGGGTTGACCTCCAGCGGCAGGAAGTACAGCCATTGCGACTTGACGGAGAAGTTGGAGATTGGGATCTCCTGGAGGAAAGGTTCGACGTATTCTAAAGAATGAAAGAAGGAATGAAAGAAGGTTCAAGTGCTGGAGGACCGTTTTAGAAGTGTCTTACGTACCCTCGGACATCTTTCGCAGGTCCCACTCGACCTTTAGCTTGTCAGGAGCAGGATTGACGAGGGTGATCAGGATGTCGTAGGTGGGGCTAGCAGGGAACCTTCTCCTGTTCTCTTCGTCGAGGCTGTAACGGGTCGGCTGCGTGAGCGCGTTCCTCGTCAAGGTCAGCGACTTCTCGTGCAGCATCCACTCGGATAGCACCTTGACCAAGGTCGAGCCCTCTGGAACCGAATCATTGGATCAGCGATTGAACAATGAGAAGAGGAAAATGCTTACTGGTCGTCATGGAGAAGAACAGCGTCCTCTTGGAGCTGACGAGAATCGCGTCGTTCAGGTTGCTGACCTCTTGCAGGAACAGCTGACCGGGCTCCAGGTCAAGGTCAGCGGTATTCAGCAAAACGGACACGTTGCGCTGCTTCACCTCTACGTGGTAGATGTCTGAAAAGGATAGGATGCCGAGGAACTTCGAGGACGAAGATATCCTGTTCGTCGAAGATCGAAGATTCTCTCACCTGCAGACTCGAAGGCCTCTTTTATCTCGTTCGTCAGAGCGTCTGCTCGATTCTTGGACATTGTAGCGAGAATGATGGTGGTGCCGATCTTGACCTTGAGGTCGGAGAGTCGCTCGATCCCTGCGTAGGGTAGCGAAACCCTCGGGACCGCTGTGGTGTGCCACCATAGTGGAACGCCGATGCCCAACAGCAGAACGGCGAACGATATGCTCGCGTAGACCTTGTACTTATCTGCAAAGAAAGGGGGTCATTCCTCAAGGTCACGCAAAGATTACACACTTATCAGACACTTGGAACAGTAGCGCGACATTCGAGACTAAAACTTTAGCATTTTTTCAACGTCTCCGCAATTTTTTCAGTGGCCCCAAACGTTCGACTAGAGGCTCCACGATTGTTCCAGCAAGCTCTAGAACGTTTCGGAGGGCTCTACAATTTTTTTCAGGTCGTCGCAATCAGTTGGCGAGCTCTGGGATTTTCTAGTCGGTAGCAGGGGGGCTCTAGAACTTTCTAGATAGTCTTAGAGGGCTCTAGAATTTAGTAGGCTACACTAGAGGGCTCCAACATTTTCGAGTCACTGCTAGAAGTTACTCTAGTTGGTACTATAAGACTCTAGAATTTTCTAGACAGGAATAGAGGGTTCCAGAATTTTCTAGGCTGCACTATAGGGGTCTAGAATCTTCTGGATAGTCTTAGAGGGCTCTAGAATTTTGTAGGCTTATACCAGA
>CM052084.1:11310677-11339766 GCA_028453745.1 Agapostemon virescens
CGGGAATATTGCGAAAGGGTTAACAAAAAGACTGTTATAGTATTCGGAACAAATGCATGAAACGCGACGGACATTCGACGCTCGTCGACGTCGAGGCTGGGCTCGTTCGACGATTGTTGGACACCCGGTACGAAACGGATGATTGCGCGTTGCCCGCGAACGCAACAGATCGCTACGTTATTATTTTCGCCAGTTATCGAATTAGATGTTGGCTTAACGGGTACGTACGGCCGGGTCGTCGTGTACCCGGCGCGCTCATTGGCGTACATACGCGGCTCTTTATCGCGCGATAGCAATCCGAGGGGGAGCGGAGGACTTCCTGCAGGCTGGTCCATTCAATTTCCAACCGCAATTCTCCCCCGCAAAAGGCAAACAACCATCCGGGGATCCGGTTTGCAAATCCTTTGCGCAAACCCGCCGAAAAATCCTCTTCCCCAAAAGATCTACCGAAAAACGTCTCCGAATCAAATCCGATATCCTCGCGCGTCGAGGTTCTCCTCGGAGGATCCATGGATCCTCGATCCGCCGCCGGAAGCAGCGGATCCACAAGACTTGCGCCTGACTTTCGCGCGAACCTCCTCAATTTCCTGAGAGTTGTAAATTATGCCGATTCTAGATCATGCGCCGCGGATGACGCCCATGGGCTCTATCCCTTCCTCACTGTCTTTCATTCTCTCTCTCTCTCTCTCTCTCTTATTCTCTCTCTCTGATCCTCTCCTCTCTCTCTCCGTTACTCCTCCAGAGGCTTCGGATTCACGTCGAACCATCTCCCCGAGATTACCGCTCACTCGTTACTACCTACAACGTACTTACGTTACTTTTAGAACTGCTTATTACTGTGATTACCGGCGCATAATGCGACGACCGAGCGTTCTACAATTTATTATTGAATTGCTATAATACGGGCCGACGTGCCCGTGCACAACAGCGGATTCCTGCGACCACGGAAAGAAAGGGAGAGCTCGCTTCCTCCTCGAAAACACGTCCTACGCGCGTTCCCAACTCGCGTTGATAGCTCGCGTACGAACCGACTAATCGCTAACCCGCAAAGGAAAATGTTGCTCGAAATCGCCTGGCTAATCTGCCGTTTGTAATTTCTTTGAGTTTCACGGGACACCCTATACCCCGGGCGTATCTTCGAGCATCGCGAAAAATGTTCGGCAACGTTAATTGGATTTTGCATATACCGTTGCGAGGTCTACGAGTTATCGAGCTCGTTCCACCCCCCAATAGCCCCAACGAGTTTATTCCCCCCGGACCTGAGACAGTGCTGATAATCGAGGGTTTCGCGTCTCCATTAGCATTTTTCCGTCGGGCATCGTCTAAATCGCGCACTTAACGTGGCAGCTTGTATCGCTTTGGTCTCTCAGGGGTCACCGCATATGGTGTTGGCCATTACCGTGGCCGCGCAGCTGTGGCCGAGTGTGTCTTCTCTCTTTCCTCTCGATAGGAAAGGAAAAAAGAAAAGAAAAGAAGAAGAAAAAATCGATTCTGCTATATAACTAGCAGATCGTTCGGGCCGGCCAGGATTTTTCCTTTTCCGGCGACGTGAAACGCGGAAGAGGATCGCCCAAGGCGCAACGTGCCGACGCACACACTCGCCTGCGTCGATGGGGGCTCTCGCATCATCGATATACCCTGCGAAACAGGACGAAATCACCGGTCTCGGCCTTCTATCCCACCGTTTCCGACGCTCCTCTCATTGTTGCATTCGCGCGTGATTGGCCTGCCTCGACAAACAGGCCGCTCGCATCCGACAAACCGTTTCACGATCGTTCAACAGCTCGGCCATCGTTCGCCGACCGGGTGTTAGAAAGAAAATAGCACTTCCGGAAGCACAGAGACCAATTCCAACGTCCTTTATTCGCTTCCTTTCCTTTTCCCGCTTTTTTCCGTAGAACCTTTCAAATATGAACGCCATCCGACGGAAAAGCCGTGAACACGCGCGCACTTGGAAACCTTTGTTACCGATGGACGTCGGTATATCGCAACGCATTTAAAAAATTATTTTCCTCTCTTCAAAATAAGATAGTCGTATACCGAACTCGAATGATAATAATAAATTACATCTGCAGTTAAATGCACAACCGATAATTCGTCGACAACATAATCAATAGCTCATGATGTTGTATAGAATGGCCGAGAGATGTCTCTGTCGAATATCAACAATTTGGTCGCGATGTATTTAGCCGGAATCATGCAACAATGTTTTGCAAACGAGCTTAGTACCGAGGGACGCGTTTTAGGAGAATAGCAACATCGAACACAGGTAATTTATTCACACTGCCTCCTATGGTGATGAATTATTTTTTTGCGATGTACACGACCTAACCTAACATAAATGCTTCTTCTTTTAGATGTGCATGATTCTTTGACACAGGTTTCGGCGAGCGAACGAAAATGCAACGAACAAACTTACCAATCGTGTCCATGCAGCTAGACTCCTCCATAGCAATTAAGATCAGCATGGGAGGGTCCTTGTTCCAGGAGAGAACACTGATGGGCAGATCCGACGTTTGGCACAGCGTCAGGATCTTGAAGGGCACACAGTACGACAAGGAGACCGTACTAACAGCCATTTTGAATGCCATAGACCCTGCACAATTGGTGCCTGTTAAGTACCAAGCTATTGGAGAGGACACGTATTTCCTAGCAAGAAACTGTGCGCATGCCTTGGACAAACTGTGCAAGACCAATTTGATAATTAAGAACCCAGAAGGGGATCCGTTGGTCTTGGTAGTCACTTTGGGGTTCGCGTCTATCCACGAACTGAAGATCAACCTGCAACCCCTGCTCCTGGCAGCCCTGGCCAAGAAATACGATCCTAACAAAAAGAGCCTAGACTTGGAACAATTCCACAAAGATCCTGAGATGTCCAAGGCAGTTTACTGTCCCCTGACGCAACAGAGGACCTTCAACCATGTGATGAAACTGACAAAAACCGCAATCGCGACCGTGGAGGACCTTAATCTACAAAAGAACGAACTGTTCAATCTAATTCCCATGGAAGCCTCTGGCCTGACTTCTATAAAGTACCTGGATCTGAGACACAACAATTTATACAGTATGGAAGTACTGTCCCCCTTGAAAAATATGCCCATAGTCAAGTTATGGCTTGATGGGAATCCTCTTTGCGAGAATTACTCAAAGCCCAAACAATACATAGAGTCGGCGAAGAAATATTGCCCCAAATTGATCCAATTGGATGGAGTCTACGTGAAAGACACTAATTTGCCACTTACTTACACTAGCTACTTGAGAAACGTGGCTAGAAAAGATTTGGTTACTAAATTCATCGATCATTTCTT
This sequence comes from Agapostemon virescens, assembly GCA_028453745.1. Taxonomy (NCBI): domain Eukaryota; kingdom Metazoa; phylum Arthropoda; class Insecta; order Hymenoptera; family Halictidae; genus Agapostemon; species Agapostemon virescens. Next base: position 11,313,986 of record CM052084.1, read on the forward strand.
CAATATGTACGATCACAGCGACAGAACGATACTCAGGGGTCTTTATCATAAGAATGCATTCTACTCTATGAGCTCTGGTATCGTACCAGCTGTGGCTCACAGAAGGAATCTGGTGCAGTTTACTGCCTGTAGGAATTTGACAAGGACTGCGGATGTAAATAAAAGGAGACAGCACCTATTCTATGGTCAGGATAATATTTTAAGTGGCCTGAAAAGATTGCCCAGAAGTTATCACGATAGAAATTCGTTTATCTATGACTTGATCTACGACGATGGCATTTGTCTCGCTATTTCGGTCAGTGGTTTACTCAAGGTCATGAACAACTACTCACAGGTCCTCTCGTTCAACAGAACCTTCATTCTGATAGCTGGCGACGATAACGAATATAATATTCTGAATGATCAGTATTTCGTCGAATTGCCTGTTCAGGAAGTACCTCCGGCCACGATCGAACACGTGGTTTCGTACGACGAGATCGTACCAACGTGCTTCAGTGCCTCAGAGAAAAAGGAACTGCACAACAAATTCGTCGAGATTACGATGCTGAACGACGAATGGTGTCGAACTTATCTGGAGGAGACAAAATGGAACCTGAGGAAGGCCATCGGGAATTTTGTAAAGGACTACAATTCCTCTGCCATTCCATCAGACGCGTTTATAAGATAGTATTATGATCTCTTGCTAGGAAAATCTTGCAACTTGGAAATTAACGGAATCGCGTTAAGTTGTCTCTGAAGAGATCTTCTTTAACCCGTAAGTTCGCGAATCGCTATAAAAATATTGTATACTATAATTGAACTTTACAGATTGCAAATCAGTTCGGTACTAAATTGAATATATCCGATTCCTTGTACATTAACACACACCACGCACGCACTTTTATACTGACTTGATAGACTGCTGTAACAATGGAACTGATATTATAAGTCTTGTACGTAACTTTATTTCAAATAAATGAAATGCCACAACCGGAAGGGGATGTAGGTCGATAAAGAAAAATAGAATAAGATAGTAATAAGATCTTAATAATATAGATGTCGCGACGACGCCATACCATCGTTCGCGTTCGCTGCATTCGTGGTTAACGTTTTTGTAAACATTGATTACAATGTTGACGCGGGCGAATTTTATTTTGGAAACATTTTACCAAAGATCTACTTTAATATGTCGCTCTTGTTCGTCAGTTACAGTGAAAAAAGGTAACTTGAAACGACTGTCTTACTATGCGTTGCCAGAATGTTATTCGGTCTATAGGTTATGTTCTTCCATCGTGTGTTTAAGGTTCGTTCTTAAAACATATTCTTCTCTTTTTCAGAAAAACACTTTTTCAACTGGCACGTTCAGGACATATTGACAAAACTGACACGCGTAAATATAGATAAAGTGTTGACGCCACGCAAAGATGGTACACCTCTGTCGAGTCCAGTTTTCAAATTCATGACTGCGGAACAACTAAAGAAAACTCAGGAAGCAGCAGCGGAACGGCTAAACTTACGAATTCAGATGCCACCTGTGGTGACAGAATACGAGGACCCACTCAGAGTTCTGTCAAAGGACACAGGGCTGCAAGGCTATACTACAAATAAATATGTAATCACCGATATCAGTTATGGACTTAAGAATAGGGAGAGAATAATAGTTGTCAGGGAACCCGATGGTACATTGCGACACGCATTCATGAATGAAAGGAGTAGGATGCAACAAGCATACTTCCCAGTTAATGGCAAAGAGTTAACCACACCAAAGATGTTCTTTGACCCATATTTAACGGTAAGCAATACTAACGATGACCTTCAACTAAATTATGTTTTTAACTTTTCCTGTAGTGTAAAGAGTAGCAGAGATATCGTCTTTGCAGTAGATTCAGTGAAACAGCCTGCATATAAATGTTGCGGTAAAAAATTGTATTTGAATGATTTGTTTGTTCGCAGGATCTACTGAATAAGAAGGAGTATGTATTCATTTTGGACCGTGCCTGTATACAGTTCGATCCAGATGAGAAAGAATATCATAGAGTTACAAAGGTCGTCTATGAAGATATAAATTCGAAGAAAGATTACGAGCTTTTGAGATCCACCAGGCACTTTGGTCCACTGGTGTTCCATCTAGCTTGGGAAAAAAAGATCGACGACTTGTTGATCGATTTGATTCACACCGAAAAGATAGACGAAGCTGCGTTGTTGATAAAGCTTTTCCACTTATTCCATCCGCGTGCCATGTCGGCCGAGACCGCTCCTTACGAGAACGACATGACGGTAATAAAAAATTACGCTAAGCACGACACGCCCAATAGGAATGACGTAGAGCACGCGCTTTTGGTTTACGAAGAGCTGCAGGCGCAGAAACAAAAATTAGAAAAAGAAGTGACTAACTTCACTACATAAGTTAAGTGAATAAGTTAAGTCTGACACATTCAGACATGCTGGAAAATAAATATAGTTAATTCTTTAATAACTGTGCTGTCGTATTTTTCAACTTTTCAAATAATATTTATACCATGCAATTGCGATTTCTTATTTCTTTTCAAAGCAGAGTAATCCTGTCCTAAAGTGCAATCTTCTAGCTTTAATTTAAGCCTTGAAAAGTTCGAAAATTCCCTAGGGATCATACTCTAATATTTACTCAAAAAATCTCTTAAATCCGATGCAATTTTATCGGCTCGAAATTTTTACTTCGACATGAATTTCCATTATATCGAATTAACATATATACCTCTGCAGTAACCAAAGAAGAAAGAAGTATCATTCTGGTTGAATATGTTCTGGGGTTACTATTGGATTTGCTATAATGAAGTTATCGGGGCTCTCTATCATGACAAGAATTAATATTAAGGATTAATCTAATTTCTGAAACTCGTTTCGACGTCCGGTAACGGAGGCCAGGCGAACAGAGGAGGGGCTGGTTCGGTGATTATTTAATCGATTATTTTATTACGTGATAGTACTTACAAACATTTACAAATGTAACAAGTCAATTCGATTTGGCGTACAGGATCGTCGGAAAACATTAGATATCGATAATATCGGCTAATGTTACGGATCAAATTAAATTGGTACTCGGGTCGTCCCGCTCTGCGTCGGTTCTTCTCGCGTGAGAAAACTTGTTACTCGGTTGGGCGGGCGAGTGAGTAGTATTGGGGAGGTGTGGGAGGGGCCAGGGGCGTGGCGATGTCTAGGGAGGCTGGGCAGGAGGCGGGGTTATCTCAAGCTGGAGCAACGCAGTCCCTCGAAGTGTATAAATAAAACGTTCATCAACGCAAATATGAGAATGGATTAATCGGCAACGAGAAATAGACAGACAGACAGATGGAGAGATAGAAGGAGAGATAGGGAGACAACAATGAACAAGAGATCGACCAAGAAAAAAAGAACGATGGAAAGGGAATGCATCGGTAGAAAGCAGCTTTATACAAATGCACTGAGAGCTGAAGTCTGTGTACGTGTTCATGTCTGTGGCGTGTTTGTATACGCGTGTATGCATACGTGTGTACTTGTTTTATGTGTGTGTGTGTGTGTAAGTATCTGCTATTCGTAAATGGAGCAATATACAGGTCCGATCGAGACACCGATCGGAACAATAATGTGCCTTTGTTTGTCTGAGAATGAATGTGGTGGTGGTGGGGGTTAAAGGGGCGGGGCAGGGATCGTCTATCGCGTCTTGTCTCGTTTTTATTATTTTTTTTTTCTTTTAAAACACACACTCGCTGGAACAGAATGAAACTGCGATCGATGATCCTCGTTATTATCCATATTCTTACGCGTTATTTATTACTCTTATCGTTAAATATTTAATTATTACTTCCATATAGATGTGTTTTCCTGGCTGTTTACGTAGAAAATAAATGAGAGCACGATCACTCGCAAGTGTAGCAAGACGAAACCTGACTAATCCACTATGTTTAAAGTGCCGGAAGTCTCGGCGATCAAAGAAGGCGCGGAGGGAGTTGGGGACACGTGAGTATGGCGAAAAATGGCGCGCGATTCGAAGTAACGTAACCGGTAAACGAACGGGTGGAGGCAAGCACTGATTCGAATCTATAGGCTATTAGGCCTCTCGAAGCAAACGTATGCGTGTATCGATTATATAGGTATATCTCGGATGTCTGTCGAGCGTCGGGAACACACCCTTCTTCTCCAATTTCTTCATTTTCCCCTTCTTCTTCTTCTTCTTCTTCTTCTTCTTCTTCTTCTTCTTCTTCTTCTCCTCCTCTTCCGTCTCACCTCTTCGCATTTTATTCTTCGTCGTGGCTGCAACGCCATCCCGAGCAACGGAACAAGATTCACCGAACAAGACGCCATTGTTCTATTCGATCAAACGCAACGCAAATTCCCCGTACGATTATTATCCATGAAACATTAACAGATAATCTACTCTCTAACGATCCTCCCAGAAACAACGAAATCGTCCACTAAATTCTAATCAAATGATAAAAATAGAACGGATCGTCCTCTCGGATCAGTTTGTCGCGTCGCTCGGGGCGGGGCCACAGTCTCCGCCCACGTTCTCGCCGGGCCGATAGCCGGGCGACCGTGACGTCACCGACGAAACGGGATCGAAGGGTGAACTATCGACGAACTGATGCGATCCAAGCGAATCAATTAATCGGCTAAGTGTAATTAGGAATGAATGTGTTGTGTTAGCGTGAAAGCGGCGGGCCGTTCGTCGACTCGCCTCCGCCCATCAACACCGGTGACCTTGGAAACGGCATGACACGCCCACGCGAAGCGTCCAGCGAAGCAAGTCGCGACGCTCGCCGCGTTCCGATCGGTAAATATTGAGCAATGTTCCTTTTCAATCTTTGCCTCTGTCCGTCGAATGAATTCATCGATCCTCGGAAGTCCCGTGTGTCGATCCTCCTCGACCACGCCCCCCGCCCTCGCATTTCCGGTTCGACTGGCACGTGTTCCTTGCACGTTCGCGTCCGCGTTTTCGCGATCGGTCTCGGTCTCGATTGCCTGAACAGAGAAGAAACACCCAACACGTCGACGTTTCCCTCATCGTCTCGAGGCTCTCTCGCACAGAACGGAATGAAAGTCAGAGCGCAATCGAACGAATAATTCCTTGGTTGAACGATTAGAAAAGTGATCAAGGAAAATTCTTGCGAACGTCGCGGAACGGTCCACCGTGTGGCCGGTGTGGTCCGGGACGAGTTGACGGCGATAAGAAACGGCTCTCGTCTGACGGTAGTAATTAATAAAAATGGAATCAACGTCGCTCGACGGCCACGTTGACCCGCCGTTCTGCTCGCTTAACGATTTTCATCCGGTCCTGTGTACTTTACATGATTCGATGTGTCTCAATAATCCGAACGCGCCGTTCGGTCGTTCTACCCTATCTTAAATACTCGTTTAAATATATAAATTCTCTCCTCGCCCCCTGTCGTATATGTATCGTAGGATATAGCGAACACACGTGTGCGACGAAAGGTCGTCCGGTGAAAATGCGAGGGCGACGCGAGTCGAGGTGCCCGCGTCCGTTTTTCTCTCCATCGTTTTTTCCTTTTTTTGTTTCTCGTTTTTGGCACAGTCGTTGCGAAATGGGTTGCTCGAGTCGCACGGACACCGGAAATACTATTGCCATCGTCGTCATCGTCCGTTTTGTCGTCGTCGTCGTCGTGGTCGTAGTCCGTTATTTCTTCTGCGGAACTCTCGCGATCGATCTCGACCGAGGAATCAACGCTCCGATTACACGCGTCTTCGGACACATCCTGTTTTTTGTTACTTTATTCTTTTTTTTATTCTTTCTTGTTTTTTGTTACGATTATTAATACTATTACCGTTTAATTATGATATTCGATATTATAAATTACGCGTGACTCGCTCTAAACATTCTCTCTACGCAGTACTCCCTACTTTCCCGCCGATCGGACCGTTCCGATGTACCCGAGATGTGTGTCCTGTGTGTCATGTGCTCGCCCAGTTTCGTTTCGATCGCATTGGCGGAACGGTTGATCGCAGACCGTCGTCTACCGTCGACAGAGACTCGACCCGTCGAATATTTCATTCGACTCTCCTCTAATACTGTGAAGCGTCCTGCGTGGTCGTACGTTGAACGCTGATCGACCGCGTTCGAGCCTCGCCGAGCGACCTCGACCCCTCCGGAATGGCAACCGGTCGGGCGATCGTGCGAGGCATGCGACACCGGCCCCTCCGGACGGCAACCGGCCGGCAGGCGATGCGAGCGTCGACCCCTCCGGATGGCAACCGGCCGGGTACAGCGGTGCGCGGACGCTAGGCGGTCGTCGAGGTTATAACCGGTGCTGCGACGCCCATAACACGTGCGTTTGACGCCGCTAGGAAGGGTTAACTCGCGAGCACAGCCTCGGCGGTGATCTTGATCAAGGAGGACCGACCTCTCGGTCACAGAATGTCGGTCTCGTAGATTTTGCTGGTGGTCGTGGTGTTGGCGGTGTTCAGTGTGACGGTCGGTACAGCGTTGCTGGTGGTTGTAGCTGCGCTAGCAGATTGGTCGTTAATTTCGCCGCAGACGGTGGCGGTGCTGTTGCCGTTTTCAGTCACGGAGGAGACCGAGTTGGTGATCGTCTTCGTCGGTTCCTGTTCGCCGTTCTTCTCTTCCGGTCGCGCGGTTTGTTGCCCGTCCACGGAGGACTCCTGGGAAATTGACGGTTTGCCGGTCAGGCTGGTCAAGGATCCTGAACTGGTGGTGCTCAGGCCGAGACCCATCTTGGCCAGCAGATTGCTCTCGGAGCCAGTCTTCTTCAAGAGATCCGGCGGGGTTGGCGGCACCGTAGCCAGAGCGGCGGTGTTCCGTTGCAGCTGTTGCAGCCGCGCGTACTGCTCCTGCAACGCCTTCTGCTGGCGCAACAGCTCCTGGTGGCGTTGCTCCAACTGCTCCTGTCTGCCCTTGCGACTTTGCATACCCTCCTGCGAGTTCACGCTCTCGCAGGAACTCGAGTTGCTGGCGGACAGCACCGCGGACGACTGGGGGGAGGATGAGTTGTGCAGGACCGGCTCCAGCGCGGCCACGTTATTGGTCACTTCGGCGGGCAACGCCATGGGAGGCTTGCCTCCATCCTTCGGCAGCGTGCCGCGGGCTGGTGGCCTGCGCAGGGTGGAGTTTCCGGTCTGCAGGTTGCAGGCGTGGTTCCTGGGTGGCAGCTGAGGGCTGGTGGGGCTTGCCAACGGGGACCTGGAGCTGGTTCTAGGTGGCGGAGGAGGCGGCACTCGTCTCGCGGTGGCCATCTGCAACAGTTCCGCGTTCCTCTCGGGAACAGGCGGCTTCTGACCCGGCACGAAGCCTTGCGGCAACAATGGCAGGCTCGGTTGGTCCTGCAGGGACACCTGGAGTCTCGCGATGGGCGGCGAAGTGTCCGTGTCCGAGCTCGATGGATAGGAATGCAATCTCCTGAGCGTACCGCCGGGGTTTTGAGCCCCGGGCCCGCCTACTACCGTTCCGCTAACGGCCAGGACCCCGCTCGACGAGTCCACGCTTCCTTTCCTTCCTATGTCCGAGATGCAGGGCGCTCGTCCAGGTGTTCCGGTGCTCGGTGGGACAGCGGCCTCTCTGCTCCCCGATCTGCCCATGTCCGACAGAATCGACGACGAACCGGACACGTGGCCCAGCTGCGAGCTCGGCCTCGAGAAGGTCTGCAGCTCGTCTAACAGAGCGTCGAGTGCGTTCTCCGGACGCTGCTGATGGGCGGTGGGTGGCTCGTGAGGGTGGGACCCTCCCCCGATGACGCTCGCTGACCCCACGACAGTGCGTTCCGCTGGCACAGGGGCAGATGCCTGTTTCGAACAGGTTCGTGAGGTTACCGCGGGGTCCAGTGACCGGTGGGGGCGTGGCTACCGGGCGGCAGCGGTGGGACAAGTCTCGCGCTGGGTTGCCACGTTTGCGACCGGCTGGCCGCGTGCGCGGTGCTGTTTGCGGTTGGTGCTCGAGAGAATGTGAGAGCAGAGGAATAGTGGGAGGTGCGTGAATTTTTATTGTACAATCGAAGGATGCGAGATGGTCGATCTACCGGCGATCCAGCGTTGACGGTTGTCCACCGTTGCCGCCCGTGCGTGCAAGCATGGCGTCGATGAATCCTCGAGACCTCGTCAGAAGGTTTGTGCACGAACGTGTGTGTGTGTGGCTTCCGACGAGGAGCTCTCGTTTCAGAAGCAGTGCATCGAGGCGTCGTCGTTCGTTCGTCGCCCCGCCCGGAGCACCGAGCCGGCCCACGGGCGTGGCTTACAGGCCTGCGAGCCACGCCCTGGCGGGTGGGGACCTCGGCGAACGGACGACGCGTCTCGATCGGTGACTTATCATCTACGTCATGCTGATAATAGTAGAATGTGCGCGAATGTGTTCCATGCAAGATGCCGGTGAGACAATAATAATGGTGAGCGGGGCTAGAGCGTGAGGGTGAGTGAAACAAAACGAGAAGAAAGGTAAAGAAACACAAAAGATGATTCCGAAACAAAAATACGAAGAAGAGAACGATGACGAATGTGCAGGGTGTCCTAAGAGGAAACTTGGTCAACCACACACGACACCCATTTCTGTGAGAGAGGAAGATGATGTCGTCTGTACACAGTATGTATAAATATATATATATAGCAGAATCATTATTTGGTAGTTTGTACAACAAAGTGCGACGAGTGCAAGACGATCGAAGGTACCAGTAACACGTAACGGAGATTCGACGGTGCTTACGTCTTTCTTGGCTCGTTGCTTTCCTCCCGGGACACCCGGTACATACTAAATATATATATGTATATAAAATCCGGAACGCGCGTTATTGAGGCGACGCGATCGAGAAAAATGGTCTGCGAGATCGATATGACATAAATATACAATATATATGTATATATATATATAAAAAGAGAGAGAGAGATATACAAAGTTAAATGAAACGAGATTTAATTGAGAAAAAAAAAATATAAATAAATAAAAAAGAAACGAAAAGGAAAACGAAAAAAAAAAAAAAAGATACGTATGCATTATTTCCGTTAGATAGTTACCTGCGGTCGGGTGTTATGCGTTTTGTGCGTGCGTTGTGCGTGTTACAAGTCAGTACTCGTTTGGGGCTCTTTTACGTTTGGCATCGATTGCTGTCCGGTATTAGTCAACTTAAAAAAAGAAACAGAGAAACGGAAAATCAAAAATCCAAAAATCAACAGGTGGCCGTGAGAAGAATCAGTCGCGTGCACTTCTCGACTGTTGCCGACGGTCAGTACAGCTCTAATCAATTAATCCCATTTGAATCCTCTTTTGTCAGTGTCTAATTCGTGACGTAACAGAATCAACGGGGGAAGCCTTATCGGACGGGGCTGTGAGGACGGGTGTGGCGGTGGGGGTTTGGGCGGGGGGCGTGGCTTCGTCGTCGGGCGTCGAAGAACCTCACCAACGATCGAGTTGCTCGACGCCCGATGGATCGACGAGTTTTTCGAAGCTCGATAAAGGCAGAGACAAACAGAAAGAAAGAAAGAGAGACAGAGAGACAGACAGACAGACAGATAGAGGAGGAGGAGGAGGAGAGAGAAAGTGACAGAGAGAAATAGAAGAAGAGAGAAGCAGAGAGAGAGAGAGAGAGAGAGAGTACAATGGCGCATGCACAGAATATGCTACGAGTTACGTGCTGAGAACCTTTGTCGCAATCTACGTGTAACATAGCATATACACACGCACGATGGCTTTCGTTATACACACATGTACACATACATACGTACACACACACATGCCGCATGCTCGCTGTATATACACGGACGGGGCATGCTCGAGTATAGTAAACTTGCGAGTAAACAGAGGTGTGAAAAGTGGCCAATCGTCAATCAAAGATACACAGTCGAAACCTTCGGTCCAATCCTTATAGTAAGGCAGTATATACATATGTATACATAGACGGACTCGAGAGTCGAATTGCTGCGTATGTGTACGTTACGATACGCATCGATCATGTTCTCGGTGGAAATCGTACAGCACCGAATCTAACCTTTTTGGATTGACTCGCGAGGTTAGGTCGCGTGATCGGTCGCGGACCAATGGAGGACCGGTCACGTGATCCCGCTCAACCTCAAAAACTGATACAGTAGACTCCCGACGCGTCGCGATCCAACAATCGTTTGAAAAGAATCGAATGTGCGCGTTTTATGGGACAGGGAACGTACAGTGAGACAAAAAGAAATTTTGTACGTTTGGTGTACCATAAAATAACTTGCATTGAACGTTTTTGTTTTTTCTCTTTTTGAAACATGGTAGTTCGATCGCGTTGCACGGAGGAGGTCCACGGTACTTGTAAATTCTTTCCAATCATTTTCTCGACGTACGAAGCAGTTGACGAGATATACGACAGCTCTTCCACCAAAAACACTTGTACACATGGGCGGGGCGTTTGAAGTGGGCGGCAACCCTGTGGGCGTTCCTTCGCTGTTCGAATTAAGTACAGACTGTGGCTTGTTCCTGGGAGAAAGAGATTTAATATGCGCAGAACTGTTTTGTCCTTTTTCTTTTTTTCTGTTTCTAAAATACACCACAGTTCGACGATGGTTCGCCGACGGGGCTGCAGAGCGCTCCACGAGGGTGTACTTAAAAGCCTCTGTGGCTTCCAGAGGACACGCACGATCCTACGTGAAAGATTACGTTAGACAAAAATAGTACAAAAAAAAAAAAAACGGAGCAATACTGTGGATTGTTGCTGTTCGACGTGGGGTGGGGGGGTTGGGCGGGTTGCACTCTCGAAATATGATCATGATGCTGAGGAGAGTGTGGGGGATGCAAAACAAAAACAAGAAAAAGATGTACGTTCCAATGAAGGGGGCGAAGAAAACCGTGACAATGAGCGGACAGAAAAGATGGCGGTCGGTCATCCCTGTCCCCATGCAGATCAAACAGTATATCCTCGTTCGTTCAAAAGCCACAGAGACGTTTAGGCACCCGTTCCGGATGCCCCACTCTGTACATTTTGATATACAGAGAGAGAGAGAGAGAGAGAGAGAGAGAGAGAGAGAGAGAGAAAGAGAGAGAGACAGACAGAGAGATAAAGAGAGAGAGAAAGAGTGATAGAGACAGAGAGTATGAGAGAGAAACATAGAGAGACAGAGAAAGAGTGAAAGAGTGAATGATCTAGAGAAAACGAAAAACAGATAGACAGAGAGTGAAAGAGAGAGAGAGTGAGAGAGAGAGAGAGAGATGGGGGAGGAGAAGAAAATAGAGAGCAGGGCCATGTGAATACGAAATCTGTGTATCGTACAAACTATCGACGGATGGGGATGAGATGGCGAATGAAAGTTTGATGGCGAGTAAAGCGGGGTGTGGAGGTGAGGGGGTGCGAGAATCGATTCGGCGGTGGATGATTGAACTGACGGCCGAGCAGAGCGAAGTAAGCACAGTGCTATGGGGGTTGGTATGGGGAGTATCGTATGAGCGCGGGAGATTTGAATGACGAATGAGCTTCTTCACGAAGAGAGACTTTTACCCGTCTTCAAATTCGAGTACGCGAGTTTACCTCGCGGTTGCGGGACACTTATATTCATTTCGTCCATATATCTTTTTGCTTTTGCGTATTTTTTTTATATGGTCTGGGCCAGGCTGTCACGGCAGACGCACCGACTAGTTTTCGCCAGCGAGCCTGGCCCAGCGTTGATCACCCTGTGACTGTGGGGGGAAACGATCCGATTCGCCGTTGGCGATCTTGCTGCGTTTCCCCCCGCCTCCACGCGGTCGCCCAGACTGTCCAGGGACACGTTCTTTTTTCTCCAGTTCCTCGAGACGAAAGAAAAGAAGAAAAAAAAAAAATAACAGAAGAAGAAGAAGAACGAAACTATGTCTTTCTCTTCTCTCCCCGTAAATCGAGCGATGACGGTGCTGGGTTTCAATGATGGCGGCGGTGATGAGGGGGTCGGGCTGGAGAGGTGAGATGGGCGGGGGTGGTGGTATCAGCGCTCCCGACGACGATCACGTGCAATTTCGTCGCCGCGGTATCTCAAATAGTCCGAGAGGGGGGGAAATCCAATGTAAACCTTGCGTGTACGAGAAACAAAGACGGGGCGTGGTTTCGGGGTATTGGGGCGAGGCGGGGCGAGGCGTGGCGTTGGGGCGGGGCGTTGGGCGGGGCATGGGTCGTGGGGGGCCGGGGTCTGCTTGTGTTTTACACCTTACTATAAGAAGTGGATTGGAACGAGCGGTTCTCTTGTCTTTTCGTTCGACCTCCTCGCGCAGGGCTACCAACCCTGTCCTCGAGCTATCAAAGAAACGACACGGGGCGGTTCCTCGAGACGCGAATGTCGACGCATGATCCATGGTAACCGTTTCGCCGATGATTACGGTGCCGGGAGAAAGAAAGAAAGAAAGAAAGTATAACAGAGAGAAACGGGCAGAGTTCGCTGGATCGGTGAGAAATCAAAGAAAACGGAAACTCCGCTTCGAATTCAAGAACCAAATTTCGGGATGTTTGTGGCAGGGAGAAACAGAGACAGAGAGAGAGAGAGATTGAGAAAGAAAGAGAGAGATAGAGAGAGAGAGAGAAAGAAAGAGAGTGAGCGCGCAGCGCGTAGCACAGAGGCGGATGGGTTATTCAGCGCGGACTTCCGGTTAGCGCGCGCACGCGGACTTCCGGAACACATCTCTGAAGCGCTCAGGTTGGTAGCGAGGACAGAACGATCAAGCTCTAAGTGTTGATGCAGAACAACGTAAAAATCGGAGAACGACCCGTCGTCATTTTTCGTGGAACGCGCGATTCTTTTTCTTTAACGCATTTTCTTATTTTTCTTTTCTTTTCTATGCTTTCTTTTTTGTGTCGGGCGGACTATCGACGCGAGAGAGCGCGTCCTTACCGGACAAAAGCGCCGATATGATAATTCGAATCCACGGGCAAGCTCGAGAGTAAGGTGTAGAGACGGGTGGAATAATGACGGTGTAAATGTTTCACGGCGGCGGAGGCTCGAATAATTCTGGCGTGTGTTCTGCTAAATATTTCATTTGCAATTAATAGCGTCGATCAAAGATCATGTTCGCACGCCAGAATGCTTCGACAGTCGCTAAGGATAAACAGCTATAAACAGTATGATGATTTGTGCGGCAGACATTATACCGACAAAAAAAAAATATATATATATAATATATGTATATATATATAATCATGTGTATTCGTGTTTGTGATTGTGTGCGGTATGGTGTGGGCTTATGGGCTGATATATATATATATAAATATATATATACGTATGTACGTAATATATAAAATAGTACAGAATAATAATAATAATGATAATATAAGAGTAATGGTAATAAGTAGAAGTATGAATAATAATAATAATAATTAATAATTTATAAATATGAATCAGTAAAAAATTACTCGTGACTGGTCTGTATGGCCTCCTTGAAGTTAGTACTCCACTTCCAGCCATACTAAAAAATTAATATCACTTTTTCACTATTCTGTAGCCTGTAACCTACGCTTATAGGTTGTCATTAAAAAGGAAAGAGAGAAAGAGAGAGAGAGAGAGAGAGAAAGAGAGAGAGAAAGAGAGAAAGAAAGAGAGAGAGAGAGAGAGAATATATATATATATAAAATATATAGAGAAGCGTATATTATGTACAGGGTGTCACACCATCGGCGATGCGACACGAGAGAAAGAGAGGAAGAGAGAGAGAAAGAGAGAGAGAGAGAAAGAGAGAATAAAATTCTACGAGGAAAACCGAGTCGACGTCGTAGACAGTATATTTTCCAAACGACGCTTCGTTCTCGAGAGAATCGAGGTTGAATCGTGTGTGCACGCCCACGCACAGAGTGGGCGGAGTCTAGAACTGGATGGGCGTGGCGCTCGACGTTTGCAGCCCGGATTTCTCGCGAGCCGAAGCGTCGCAGGAAAAAGAAAAGCAAAAGTATGCCTTCTACGGTGTCCCGTCGAGTTTTCTCGCACGTAGAATCGGGCCTCAGGCCTCGGGCCCGATCGCGGGACACTCTGCGAACAGATCTCTTTCGCAAACTCTCCGAATTCTCGTTTGCGTGACCCGCGTCGCTTGTAATTTCCCCGCGCACTGTTGCTACGAATTCTTTCCTCTCTGATATATTAACAAACAAAAAAGAACAACAACAACAAAAAGAAGAAGAAAAAGAAGAGAACTCGGAATCCGGATTCGGAACCTCTCGCTTCGCTCGTTAAATATCATCATCGGAAAACAGTAGGAGAGAAAGAGAGAGACAGACAGAAAGAGAGAGAGAGAGAGAGAGAGAAAGAGTGAAAAACAGAGAGCAGGGGAATGAGACAAAGAGCGAGAGACCCTCTGGCGAGCAAGCAAAACGGAAGAGAGGGAACCGAAAACCGAGACTCTCTCGTCGCGAACGCGACGCAGCTTCTCTCGTTCTTCTTACGTGTTATTTCTTGTATATTTCTGGTAATCGGATTGTTCTTCCGGATATTCGGACAGAAAATCGGTTACAGTTTCGCTTCCTTAACGTCACAGCTAACACTGAGAATGATCTGACAAGGCCGACGCGTCTCCGTCGTCGAACGCCCTCGTGGGCGTGGCCGGTCTTGCCACATCATACACGCTAAATGTATATAAAATAATATCTATACTATTCAGGACACAGCAAACACTGAAAGAATTGGTTGTTGGGGCAGGGGGGGTGGTGGGGGGGTTGATCAGGGTGGAGGGGGTTCCAATGTCGCACAGAGGCAAGTCGGTAGGAGTAGTTCGCGCGACGCCATCATGTCCTTACTTTTTCGTTTCGATCGGGGTCGTCGCTTGGACAAACAAAAACAGATAAAAAAAAAAAGAAGATTTACACAGCCTAAACCAAATTTCGTTTCCACATATGTTCACCCCGCACTGTCCCCTTCCCCCAAAAATGGCGCGCTCCGCTTCGCGAATGAATTTGATATGTTTCGCGCGCTGTGTTCCCTGAGGAAAGGTTTACATTAGATTTCGTGCGCAGAGAACTTAATAGGATCGACCGAGCGTCGAGGATGGTGATCTGGGCCCCCTTCGTGGGCGTGTACCCCTCGTTCTCGCGGATCTTGTCGAGCGAGATCGGCGCGTCCCGCCTCCCGCGTTTCTCGCCATTGGTTGGGTGGGCTGGTGGGAGAACCGGAAGGCGGTGCGACCCGCCTCGCTCGCTGCGAATCCACGCGAAACGTGCTCCTCCCGTTGCCAATTCGCGGTGGGGGTTACGGGGCCGAGGTCGAACTCGCGGGAACCGATTCTCGGACAACGGGACAGTCCAATAAGCGTTCTCTGCCGCAGTGCCCCCCGTTCGCGTCGGGGGAACGGGGGGCATTCGTGCAGTACACGTGCGTATGTACACTGAGGTGTCCGCACAGAGCACACGAGCACGTATCGCACGAATATAGAGAAGAGTATAAAGAGTGCACATATACATAACCCTGTATGTATATATATATGGACACAGCGTCAAAGTATACTCAGGGCGAGAAACTGGGTGGTCGGTGTTCCTCTCTGTGCGAAGATAGAAAAGTTTTCGTTGCTAGATTCGTTCGCAACGGAATATAGCTTCCGACGCCTGTTACACTGCAACCGGCAGCACTGGCGTGTGAGAACGGTTGCAGCGTCGCAGGCGGCCCGCAGCCAGCGCACGCCGCACTTCAACCAGCCGTCCGGCGCGTAGAAACGGTTGCAGCGTCGCAGGCGAGCTACGGTCGACGCCTCGAGCACTGCAACCAGTCTCGCTAGTCGGTCGGGAACCGTGCTGCGTTTCAGGCGTACTTTCTATCTCCGTCGACAGAGGGGCCCAGTTTCCAGGCCCGTCTCGGCGTGTACACACGTACCGTGTGTAGACAAAACTCTAAGATCACTCGGTGCATGCGCTTATTAGCATAAATAGGATACGGGGTTAAGCGGTGGTCGGACTTGATACACGTCATTGCAAGAGATATAATAATAATACCACACATCGTTTTACTCGGTTAGGCCAAGAGAGAGAGAAAGAGATCTACAAAGCGTGGATCGGTGGTCGTCGACGTGTCTACTTCGCCGAGGGTCTTGTTCAGCGAATCGATATCGACTTGAAAGGGGTCCTGGGACACAGAGACAATTTCCATCGTTCTTCCGTGACTCGACCGGTATCGTATATACATGTACATGTATGCGTGCATACACACACATGTATATCAATAGACAGAAAAATCAGGGGAACCGTGGTTCGGTCGAATTCGTTTTCTCCTTCGTCTCCTTGGGGTTTCTACAGTTTCGAGGTTCGCGACAAAATACTTGGGACGATCATCGGGGATCGTTTCGGGCTCGCGATCTGGAGATTTCATGCACCGGAAGTAGCGGGGAGAAGAGGAGGGAAGTCTCGGGAGTCGGATAAATAAATAAATAGACAGACAGACAGACAGACAGACGAGAGAGACAGATTGGTAGATAGACAGACAGAGAGGTAGAAGTTGAGAGAGATAGAAAGAGAGAGAGAATGAGAGAAAGAAAGAAAGAAAGAGAGAAGAGAGAAGAGAGAAACTGAAAGAGAAGTAAGAATGGGAAGACAGAGAGCGAGCGAGCAGCCGGGGCAAGTGAAGCTTTACCTTGGAATGTTGGGCAGACGTGGGTGTGATCGGAGGCGTCTCTTCCGCGTCCACGCTCGTCGCGTTTGGTAATCGCTGCTCTTGCACCGACGCCAAGCTGTGAAAACGTGAAAACAACGATGGCTCGATTAGTCTATACAGGCCAGGTCCGATCTACCTTCTATCCGCGTAGGTGTCGGATTATTTTCAGAATTTTGCCACGCGATCTAAAGGGGGTAAAATCGGTCGAAACTCGCTAATCTGGATTCGGCCGGCGACTACCCTCCTGGATTGAGAATAAATATTTGAAAATTGCCGCAAGGTCGCTCCGTTCGGTGGGCCGTTGATTTCGCTGAGGAGTTCAACTTGCGCAACCCCACCGTACATCAAAGTCATTCTTTTCGACGAGTTTCGGTTAGATTGAGGGGTTGGTTTACGCACCGTTTGAGCGTCACGAGGGTACCGGTCAGTTTTTTGCAGCGCTTCAACGCGGACTCCAGTCGTTCTGGCTCTTCCTTCAGGAACTTTTCTTCGCGCATCACCTTCTCCATCTCGGAGCTCAAGAGTCCCTTCAGACCCTCCTGCAGACCCGGGAACCGCACCTTCAGATCCGCGACGGTTTTGCTAGAGCACCAATAACAATTAAAGCAAATATAGTAGCGGAGTTTGGACAGGGTGAACA
Organism: Agapostemon virescens; assembly: GCA_028453745.1. NCBI lineage: Eukaryota > Metazoa > Arthropoda > Insecta > Hymenoptera > Halictidae > Agapostemon > Agapostemon virescens. Next base: position 11,331,132 of record CM052084.1, read on the forward strand.
GATTCGAGTACCCACCTTGATTTACTCAGGATCAAGGCCATGTTCTCCACGTCGGACATGTTCACACGCGTTTTCCTGTTGATGACGTTGCCACGGAGTTCCTCCACCGTGCTCTCCAGCTCGCTGAAAGGAAAGATAGATCGTCAGGTGTGTAAAGGCAAACAACTCTAACTCCGACGACACTCACGTCAGATCTTTTTCCAGCCTCAGCATCTCCTGCTTGTAGAGGTCTTCCTCGCGGCTCAGTCGCATCTTCTCGGCATCCCCAGCGCTCCAGGAAGCGTCTCCGCCGGACAACAACATTGCTCTACAAACGAACCGCCATTTTTAAGGTTAAAAACTTGAAACTATTCGTTTCCACGCGGTGACTTTTTCACTCGCAAACGCCGGATACCTGATGGTGATGAACGTGTCTCTGATGGTCTCCCTGACGGTGTGTGCCTGCGCCTGAGACATGCGCCTCAGGTTCCTAACCTCTTGCCGGAGGTCCTTAGCCTTCTTCTGCAGGCCTCGCAGCTGGTTGTACATCTCCGGGGTCAGCGCGAGGTCACGGTACACGTACTGACCGGCCACCAAGGCCGCCGGCTTCGGCGGAGGCGTTGGCTTGTGCCTGTCTCGCTCTGAAACCGTTTTAGGTTAGGTTCAAACAGGCACTTCCGGTCGACACGATAATATACCCATGGTTCCCCACAGAAAAAGCTTCTCGGCGCCCCGTTCGACCGTGCGAAACCTTCCTCTACTTCTGATCGAACCCCTCCCTAATCAACAAATTACTATAAATACAACGAACGACAGAAGGCTCCCAAAATTCTTTGTCACCCGTTCCGATCAGACTTTCCCCTAGTTCGATTATTTCACAAGCCTTCGGACCATGCTTTTTTCAGGGCCCTCGTTGCATCGCAAAATTACTTCAACAATCTTCTCGTAAATCATCGCCGCGAAAAGAAACTGTTGGCCTACATTGCTCGTTGCGAGAGAAACGTTTCTCGGATCGCAGTTTGCCCGAAGGGAGCGCAGGATAAAAAGATTGCGGCGAGGAATCGAAAAAACCGATGGAATCTTATCATCCAACGGATCGGGCGAATTTGCCGTGTCTGTCGGTAAAGAAAAAAAAAAGGGGTGCTCGAGCAATCTGCAATTGCGAAGTCCGCAAACTTTCGAGCATTCGATGTGATCGTTCCTTCTTTTTTTTTCTTTCTTTTTGCGCGCGCCGGATAAACGAGTCCCACTTTCTAATAACGAGCCGGTCCGGCTCTCCTCTGTGTTTATCCTTGAACGGATCTACGGGGCGCGCGATTAGGTCACCGAAAACAATGCTCTCGGCGGGATTCGGCGGCCGACGCCGGTCGCTGCTCGTTAAACGTTTCGCACGATCCAACGGGCCGTTACGGGGGGAAGGGGGACGTGTAGAGGGAAACGAAGGGACACATGGTCGGCGGATAATTTCGTTTGTCGCCTCGAGTGTCGGAGTTTGATTGGCTCGATGACGGAAGCGGGATGAGAATCGCGTCCATGATCCGGGGGACTTGGATTTCACCTTTGATGACGATGACGCGCGATCGCCACGAGAAACCTTTTATTTTCGTCCTGTCGAAATTCGTTTTCGCGTTGCCGGCGAATTATTCCGTTGCCTAACAGATTTTAACGTTGTTCGTGCGTTCCGAATTTTCTTCTTCGTCGTTCACGATTTTCTTTTTAATTTCAGTTCGATGGCACAGTCGAATTTTTCTAGGTAGTTTCCCCTTTTCAACTTTCGGAATTTTTCTTGCTTGAACTGCGCGACGCAGGACCACGATTTTAAGCGGAATCGTGTGAGAGACTCTAACGAAGAGGACGGGATATTTTTCTGTTAAGTGGTAATAGTTGAAATTCACGTGGAAATTGTTCGAAGATCGTCGGTAGCTTTTACCCTAGTGTCTGACGTTGTTTAAGAAATCGATTTGCCGACTTTGGGAATTTTTTCTGGTTCAACTGTGGTGGATATTGGAACTTTCTTTATCTAGAACGATTCCCCAAACTCTAACGAACGCGACGCTATTTTTCGTATTCGCGTCAGAACCGAAAGAAAAGCTGCAGCGCCTACGAGAACCAATATGGCGGTGGTTACTGAAACAATTTCGCTGCAGTTCCTCGTTGAACTATTTTCGCCTGGTCAATTACACGCATAGTTACAATTACACGCATTACATGCATAGTTGTACAACTGTTACAGAACGAAACACCATTGTCGAGATTTACGTCTGAATCGAAAGACCTGCTGCAGCACTTTCGAGTACCAATATGGCGGTGGTTATCGGAACGATCGCGGCACAATTTCTCGTTAAACTATTTCCGTTCACCCAATTACACAATACATAGTTGTACAACTATTACCAAACGAAAGAACCGTACGAAATTGTCGGAAACGCGGTGTCACGATCGAGACCAGTCCGTTGACCAAATTCGCCGTGGGTTCCTGTAACGCGGCATTGCTCGGTCGCCATTTTTCTTTTTCTGATCTTGCACAACCGGATCGATCGCGAGTTTCTCGGTTCGATCGCGCTTTCACGATTACCGCGACGATGTTTTCCAAAATGGCAAGACGCGAAGTGGAGGATGATTAGACAAAATGAGAGAGACAGAGTGAGAGAGAGAGACAGTTAAACAGACAGAGAGAGAGAGAGAGAAAGAGAGAGAGAGATACACGATAAATGACGTGGACATGACAGAACACAAGATGGCGAACGAATGGTCGAACGGTAACGTAAAGATGACGAATCCCGGGTTCAGGTGGGTTAAACACGAGATCGATGAACCGATCGCGACACACATATAGAAACGAGACGAGTTTACCTTGCGAAGACATCCTCGGCAACGTGGAGGATTTGATCGCCGGTTTCGTTGGCTTAGTGTCCGCTAGTCGTGGTAGGCATTGCACGAGAAGTTAGGTCAGAGATTATTGCGTTAGTATCGTCGAATCCTCGGCGAGGGCTTCGTCTCGTCCGAGGCCTGTCGACGAAACGCTGGACCGATCTCGAAGCTAATAGCTTCGATCACGACGCGACGGTGGTCCCATCGCATCGACGACGGTATTGCGGAACTCGCAAGAATCAACGGGGGTCCGGCGTTTCGTCGATCGATTTAATCGTCGAGTCGCTTTTCGAGACTCGATTCTCACGAAAGGAGGATGCTCGGAGCAGAGACCGCCTTTACCGACGCGCTCAAGGTCGCCACATTCGTCCCCTCACCACGATATCAATGAAATCTCCGATTTTTCGAATATTCGAGAATATTCTGTGGTGGGAGGAGCACGGGGCGTTACCTGGGGCGTGGCGTTCTCGGTAGAGGGGGACGTGAGGCGTTACCTTGGGCGGGCGCGCGTAGCTAGTGGCGGGGAGCGCGGGGCGTTACCTCGAGGGCGACGGTACGGGTCGGTCTCCGCTGCGATTGGAGTGCGAAGTGCTAACAAAATGGTTACCTGCGTGCTGCGGGGAATGCTGTTTCGGCGAGTTCATGTCCGGCGGCTCGTCGCTGAAGGACACTGACTTTTCGAACGACACCGACTTGTCTGGAATAGATGTTGATCAGCGTATTTTTGCAGTCCCGTGCCGGACAGGGTGGAAGCATGGCAGCGTGCGCGACAAAACTTTCAAAGGAGAGGGGGTTGCGTGTGGGGTGGGGGGCTGAGGGGCGGTGCTGATTCGATCGTTTGCGGTGCTGTTATCGTATCAGGGGTGGGGGGAGGGCGGGCCAACCGAAAGAATCAAACGTATCAAACGGATTTCTCGAGCATCAGAAAGAAATAGGCTCGCGTGGCGTAGTAATCTGAACGAGTACCGAAACGCGACACAGTGAAGCGAGAAAGTTGTATCAGTGCAATCAGAGAAACGCTGCGTGTCTCGACGAATGGAGGGAAAACAGTGCGAAAGAATCCAATTGAAATTGTAGACAAGTATTTGTCATGCAAAGGGTTAAAGATTGTTCTCCTGTTATTTTTTCTCTCCATGCGCCGAGGGTGCAATGGCTGCCTAAATGATTCGTAGTTGCGCGCCCGGAGACTGCAACCGGTGCGAATCGTTTGGCGTACAGTGCGCGAAAAAAGAAACAAGCAGAGTGGTGGGGAAGGATGCGTGTGCGAAACGAAACACAGAGGTGATGTTAACTATAGCGTGCAGATGAGCACACGGACGACCACGACATCTATGCGAGAGGCGGGCGATGCTTGTTTTTTTTTTTTTTTTCTTATGGTGCTTATAGGAGAAACGTGGAGATGTTGTGAACCGCACCTTTGCCTAACTTTGGTGGTTTTACGTCGGTCCTTAAGTACGAGTCATCTGTAACGGCAGGTTGAGACACTTAAATTTTACAAAGGAGAACCGTTTTAATCACACAGTGGTAGAACGAAGGGCACTATTATAAAATATTATAACAACAACAGTAATTGCATTATGCATTACGCGAGACATGTACACCATCGGTCGGACACCTTAACCCTTTGCCTTACGACGTCGTAGTGTCTAACAAAGTATAATAAACATGAATATCATTAATTTCTCTTTAATCAAATTAATAATATTATAAGTAGTTATAACTTTTCCTTCTCTTTCAGTTAATTACAAATTCTAAAACAATTCTAACCACCACAACCGTAAGTTAAATCGTAGGGCAAAGGGTTAACCAAACCCAAAAATATTTCTGTTAACGTTTGGAATATTTTAGGACAGCTACGCGAATTCGTTGTACTTCAGGTTCTCTGCGCCATTGCAAAACGAAGATGGCGGCCGGCGCATGCCGCCATCTTGGGCCCCTTCCGTCCGACGGTGTACGAGACTGTATGTAGCGGCCACAGTGATTCGAAGGAAAATAGAAGATAGAAAAGAAGATGAGAAGAGACACACCTGGCAATGAGGCAGAGCTGGAGCTAGAGTGTTTGTCGAACTCGTCCCCGGCGCCTGGTGTGCGCATCAGTCGGAATAACAAAGCAGTTGTACAGCAGGGTTTTCAGGAGAATTCTTAAGACCGTGCTACGCGACACGTCGCAGTGGTGCCAATTATTGCTCGTCAAAAGAATCTCGGATTCGATCGAAAAAGTAAAATCGTATGAGCACCACTGCCACGGCACGAGCCACGGCACAAATTTTTATTTGTACGCCCGATCGAGGCGCCATCCAGCGACTCGAACGGTGCAGCCAGCTAAGATGGCTGGTGGCGATGGGATTCTAACCTCGAAACCGTCTCGAGACTCCTCGAGCCGAGAAGATTAATTCAGGAAGTCTCTGGACGGTTCTCGAGGATCTGGGAAATCTTGAAAATTTCTTGGACACTGTCGAAGAACCACGTATCTCTACTCTACTTTCGGATCCTCTAATTTGAGGTTAGGTTGCATTTGAAATTTTCTCAGTGACCGAACCGACGGTCTCCCTTCGAAACGTTCAAGACTTCCGGACTCTAATTCTCGAGCGAGAAAGAGCACCGAGGTGCCTAAAAAAGAAAGACAGTCCCGCTTAAAAGTAACCAAGAAACAGTACTCAGGTCCCAGCGTGTTAGCTGTCCGGTAGCTCCGATCGATCGATCACCTAGAAACGTATCTAAAAGAGAGGCGGAAAAAGACAGTCGCGCGACGTGATGAGATAAACGTGGGCGTGACAAGAGTGGGCGAGTGGTCAAAGAGGCGGTGGGGGGGGGGGGGGGGGGGGGGGGGGGGGGGGGGGGGAAAGAGGGGGGGGGGGGTAAAAGGGGGGGGGGGGGGGGGTTGGGGTTTGTGGTTAGTCGAACGAATGGGGTCGTAGAAGAAAGCGAGATGGGCGGGGCGAACAACATTCACGGGCAGAGAGGCGGTCAAAGCGTCGCAGAATGAGTCGACTCGAACGAAACGAGATGCTAAACACGCTTCTAATGCGTCTAGGTGTGCGACGGGGGATGAGAAATCGTATGATAAATGAAATTATGCGAACGGTTCCGGGTCGTCGGAGGCGAACCGGTTAGGGGGGGAAACAGGGCGGAAACGCAAGAGCCTCGGAACAGAAAAGTGGGCGGGGACTACGCGCGGGCACCGGAGCTGGGCGTGGCCTAGTCGCGCTTGTACTGTTTCGAACGTAATACAGGGTGTGACTAATAAAAAAAAACGAAACAAAATGAAGAATACTTAGAATCGAGAATTACGCCCAACCCAGGCGGAAACGGAGGGTCCTAGCTCGGGAACCGGGACCTAGGACAGCGCGGCTAACCTAATTTCCGAAGATGGCGGATCCCGGATCGGAGAACGTACCTGGGACCCTCGCGTAAGGATCGCGACTCGCTGGCACTTGCAGATAGTCCCTTGGCGACGGGCTCGTGTGAGGCGCGTGTGTCAGAGCCTTCTGCACCAGCCCCGTCAGGTTGGCCAACTGTCGCTCCATGTGCTCGACCCTTATCCTAAAGCAAGAAACACGTAATCGATTAGTCGGCGTCACCAATTCCGCTCGGCAAGCAGGTCTCCGACATTGCAAACTATAGATCTAGCGGACTGTGGAGTGCTTTCGGAGAAGCGTTTCACGGAACGGTCGACGGGGCAGCAAAGGCCCCGGGGGTCCGTTCGGGAACGGTTGCCCCGAGTTTGCTGCCCCGGCGTTCGACACCAGGGGGGACAGTGACGATGACGGACATCGACGAGTTCGCACAGGGCCTTGGAGATCCAAGGTAGGCTTCAATAGGTTCTCGGATGGCCAAGGCCGTGTGGGACCAGTCCTAAGGTCTACATGTCGTACATACATAAAAGCGCTCCATATGCATTCTCTCTACGATCGCTAATCGGCATGCTGCATTCCACCGATTCGCTGCAGAACACGTGGAGCACGGTCCAGCGAACGTTGCAGAAGGACAATGTTGGGGCGAAACGTTTCCGGTTACGTCTGCGTGGCGGCTGCTGAAAAGGTGTGGTGGAGAGACAGAGAAAAGGAAAGAAGGAAGGGGAAGCGTTTCGTCCTAGGTCCGCTGGAGGACTTATCGGTAAGGCAGACTAGTAAGGACGGTATATACATGAACTGGAGGCGGATCAGGAACTAGCGAGAAAGTCTCGTGCTACTATCCCCCTACCGGCGAGAGTAGGAGGTACAGCCGCCACATCTGTAACTCTGGATTAATGCTCGGCGTGTGCAGGGGGGTACTAGCTGACCTGGACGCGATTTAGGTTGGACATCACTCGGTGAAACCTAACTTCGTCGGAACAGAACTCTCGGGGGTCTAACTACTACAAGCTCTACCGTTGGCTGGGTCCATGTACGAACCTCGGAAAGATTCGCGCCGCAAGTCTAACCCTTAAAACTAATTCCGATCTCCGGACAGGCTTCCGAACATTGTCCTTCGGGATTGGATGATCCTCCGGATCCAGACCCGACACCGTCCGCTCGGTCGTGCGACACGGTTCAAACGCGTGTCAACCAACTGATTGAAAATTACCCGACGCCTCCGCGTTTCGATTTTCGAACGCGGGCCAGATCTCCGCATGCTTCGACGCGTACTATACATGCATCCAAACGAACCGACCAGCGTCCCGGGGAGGATTCGGCCTAACGAGAAAAGGTACAGGGCTTGCGTGTGCTCGAGAAGCCTCCTCTTCTCTCTCTCGTTCTCTGCCGGGTCAACGAAGCCTTCGTTCCACCGATCGATGAACTCGAAACGTGTCGATAAACGGGCGAACATAAATAACCGAGCCGGGGGAGGCTTCGATGGAGCGTCGACCCGAGGGAGGAAGGACGAGCTTTTCACTTTCCACGAGCCGATGTACAGGGTGTGCCGATAGAAGAATAGTACAAAAAAAAAAATACCGTTAAACTTGTCGGATTTCTTTCAGATCAGATTTATTTCGACACCGTGTATACTCCTGTATTTTTCTCGTTGCAAGTACCTTTCTTTTTTTCTTTCCTGGAAACGGTGGTCGTAGGATCTATGGACGACGCATTCGCAAGCGCATTCGAGTCAGATTACAAAGCGTTTCGGACACCGACGCTGCGTCTCCGGTTCGACGGTGGACTATCTAGGGACTTGTTCTCTAGGGGAACTCCGTTGGCCAGGGTGCGGAGACGTAGCGTCAGATTGTTTCATCTTTCTGAGAGACCGAATCGCATCGACAGAGAGCTCTCTACGTTCACTGATTTCGGTTTCTATCGACGTGTATAACACAAGGTGGATCGGTACCGAGTAGCGTCGTAGCTCTGACCACTGGGTGGCAGAGGTGGTGGCGCCCCTGGAGGAAACGGGGATCGCGGAGGACCGGATGGCTTACGGCCTGACGTGCACGGTTTCACACCGTATAGGCTGTACGATTCCTCCAACAGTTCCGTATCGCTGCACCATCCACAACAGAGACACACGTATCCGCGCTATCAGCCATCCATGGTGACGCGTGATCGTTCTTCCCCTCTGACGCACGCCGACCGTGTTGCACAGGGTATGGCCCGATCCTAATGGAGGTCACTCTGGGTGGACCCAGTCAGACTTGTGCTGTCTTGCCTGGGCTCCAGCTCCATGAACCCCCAATTGCGTTTTCCTAATCCATCGCATATGCGTGGGAGATCATTCTACAGGGACGCTTACGTTGTGGAAACCATGGGCCAGACCCATGGACCCCACAGACAAAAGTTACAGACCCCAAGTCCACGACCTCAGACCTAACTCA
>CM052084.1:11340643-11352252 GCA_028453745.1 Agapostemon virescens
CAATTGCGTTTTCTTGATTCATGGCCTGTGTGTAGGAGTTGTGGACACTCTACGGGGACTCTTACGCTGTGGGTACCATGGGCCAGACCCATGGACCCCACAGACAAAAGTTATAGACCCCAAGTCCACGACCTCAGACCTAACTCAGCTCCATCAACTCCCAATTCCGTTTTCCTTGATTCATGGCTTGTGTGTGGGAGTTCTGAACACCCTACAAAGATGTTTAGATATACCCCGCAGTTATAAGTCGTGGATTTCTAATTGAAACTTGGGGCCCCCCACCTAGAGACCCATGGTCCTAGATCCACGTAGAGATCCCAAGTTGAGCATCCCCATAGCCCCAGGCGGAACGCAATTCCGATCAGTACACCCTGTGCAACCGTTTCCACGAGTATCCCACCGCCCAGTCAGACCAACCGAAAAGTTCGCTGTAGAGCCGAGCTCGTGAGCGTTCGCAAAGAATTTCGAGAACGTCGAGGCAGGTCGGCGTGTCACCGTATCCGACTCGATCGAATCGAATCAGCCGGTGACCCGTTTAGCCACCGGGTCGCCCCGCCGAAGGGGAAGTCCGTCGTAGCGTGAAATCGAGGATTCGATTATCGATCGAGGCCGCTCGTCGGCCCCGTTGATAAGAGCGTCGCGGAACTCTGATTACCTGGCTTCCTCGTCGATGACCGGCGTGACGGTTCCCGAATACTGGGAGTAGTACGGGTCCTCGTAGCTGCTTCCGGCGCTGTACGGCCCTGCCGGGTATCTTCCGGTCCCTGATCCGACTCCGCCGCCCCTCTCCGGACTGCTCATGTAGCCGGTCTCGCCGTGCAGTCGATCTACGGTAATCGAGAAGGTCAGTGGGACCGCGGGTCACCGCGACCCAACGCTGCCTGTAATCGGGTCTTTACCGACCGGGTACCTCCCGTCAGTAAAACAGGGTAACGGTAGGGCCACCTTCGCGGACCGACGTGCTTTACGGTACATCGAAATCGGGGGCCACGATACACCAGATTCATGGATTTCGTTACTCAACGTCGCGCGTGTCGGGAGGTTTGTAATTTCGCAGGGTGGTAATTCCGGGTCGCGTCTCATTCGAACGCACGCTGTCTGGTCTGGGTTAGTGCTGATCCTCTCGGTTTACTCTTCACATGCCTACCATTTCTAGAAACCTATTCAACAGGGATTACTAGAGCATTTGGACTCAATATACCTTCCTAGCTTCAGTTAGTAAGGTTAGCAACTGCTAGGGAGTTTACCTTGGTTGGAACACTGCTTTATGCGATTGGGGGATTTGAATCTAGAGTTATGGAACTACTGGTAGCTCTAGGGCCCCTAGATACTTTTGGTACGTTCGTTACTTCTATCAAGCTGTAGAGTTTCTAGAAGTTTCTTCGCATACTGGGAATAGACTAGGGTCCCTAGAAGCCTCTACTCGGGTGGTTAGGTTCTACTGGGTACTATACTCTGGATGGAACTCGTACGCAAGCGGTAAGCTAGATCTAGGGTGTTCTAGCGTGCCCGGTTATTCGATAGTTAACCGGGCACGGTACTCCGGGGCGAAATGGTTGCACTAATCCAGACCTCGGTGCGTTTCGATGCTTGCCTCCGCAGAGTCGCAGCGTTTAATGGTAATTTGACGAGCCAGTGTGCCAATTAGGGTATTCGGTTTCGACCAAACCGCCTCCGTGTAGTAGAGCCAGTCGCTCGCCTCTCGATTCGACGAAACGACGCCCGCGAATCGGTTCGAGCAATTCTCGAGGCACAGGCGAGGAGTACCATAGGCGTCCTCGACCCGGTTTCTTCGAGACGGTCCTCGATTTCGATCGTATTGTTTCGCCGCGCGTCGTTTCGAATCCGCGTCGAGAATCGTTCGAGACGGTTCATGCGCGCACACAGTCGAACGTTTTCGAGGGACAGAGGGCTCCGCGCGATCAAGGGAAAGATAAAGTCAACATTTTTCCACGAGAAGAGTTCCGTCTTCTTTTCGTTTTCTTTTCGGTCGGATTCTTTTCTTTTTTGTTTTTGTCGGTTGTTTGCACTTGACAAGCCTGTTCGTTTTCTTCGTTTAAGGATAACTACTGACCTGCTATACTATAGAGGGAGACCGAGCTGTCTCTAGAGAAGCGAGCCGAGCCCCCGAGGCTTCCAAGGGGACTCTTAACACACTGGTAGCTGCGAAGCGGCTTGGCCGGCGGCGCCCCGCCACCACCTATCCAACCGTCCGGAAAAACCAAACAAAAACCAATGTACCCAGCTGTTGCGGTTCACGTCGCGTCTCTCCCTGACCTCGCCCCTTGCCCACACCAACGACCCCCATAGTGCTCGTCTCTCTCCCTTCCATACCGCTCGCTCTTCCGCCATAACGCTCTTCTGTCCCCATTGTAGCTCTGCATCCGACAATCCCACAGTACGCGGCGCGGCAGTCTTCTCAAGCTACGCAGTTCACCAGATCAATTCCCCTAGTACACGATTTCAATCTCCACTTGGAAAGAAAACCCTTGCCAACCTTTCGACGAATCTTCAAATCTCTAGGCCTACTTTCCTGAAATAGCTTTCACACCGTTCCTCTTTTGTCGGCCCTAAAATTCCCCAAACTACTATGGACACTTGCGCATCCGAAACCCTAGTAACTTTTGCGGTACAGTAAAGAATTCCCCAAACAATTTGGTGAACCGTACAGCTTCCTAGAGAACTCCAGTGTTTAATAATTTGTCCAGGGTCGTGAGCACTATGGGCGTCGCCACTGTAGGTCGCTCAAGTGGGTAGCAAAGACTTCCCTCGCTTACGTGGGCAGCAAAGACGTGACACGGATGATCGTCGACGATCGCGCTCGCGTCGTAAGGATTTCCGCGGATCGACGAGGCAACGGGCGGGTCTCTCGTGCTAGCAATCCTGGCGTCGGAAGCTTGGATGATAGCGAAACGGGATCGTGAGGGGCTGAGGAGGCGCGTTAGCTTGATGCAAGTCGACGGGCAGAGGTTGACCGTACAACTCGACGGGATTACCAAACTTGTACAAAAACATTCGACGTATAAAGCCAGCCTCGTGGCTGTTCAACACGATGGCTTGTCGGCCAACCTGAACTCGTCGACGAACCGTTACTCGCTTGATCATCGATCTGCAGGCAAGACCGGATGGCGGGGTCAGCGCGTGCAGGTATTGTTATTGGTCGCTCTTAGGGTCAAGCATGGCTTCAGAGTGGCCGAAAATGACATTTTCATAGCCCGTCGGTTATGTAGGACATCCTGGTCGAAAAATCTCGGTGATTCGAGTTCCGGCGGTGCCCGGGTCAAGTTTGACCCACGTCTAGCGAAACTATATTCTTTATGTATTCGATGGAATATTCTGCGTGGAGTATGTTTCATGTAGGTAGATGCAGAGGAAGGGTCCAGATTGACCCAGGTACCGCTTGAATCGTGATTGCAGGTGATTATCGGGGCGTCTAGGGACATTCGTAGTAGCGTGGGCAAGCATGAGGGGTTAGTACAGGCGCAGAAGCAGCGATTTCACGCGGTAGTCGGTCAACCGAGTCTCGTTTCGCGCACGTAGCGACATCGTCCGTGAACTTCCGGCGTACCTGGTGTGGCCAGAGTTTTCGGTTGCGTGGGCAGCGCGGTCGAACCGCCCACAACAGACGACGCCGCCGGACTGTACGCCCTCATCAGCTGACCGCCTCGTGGTAACGTGCTACTTCCGCCAACGTAATAGCCGCTGCTACCGGAAGTCGAATTCTTCGCCGTCTGGAACAGAAATAGATTTTCCTTTAAGCGGTTGCACAACAAGACAGAACCCTTTGCGCCAAGTTTCAACCCGATTCCTTACCCGTGAGAGGTATTCAAAATTCCGAAATAAATCGGATACGTTTCAGATATCAAGCCACGTACGTGGAAATTTTCTCCTATTTTTTAATTGCAAATTGCTATTGCAAAAAGTGGAAATTCCCTACAGCGTGAAGAAGACAGCTAAATTTATTGTCTGCCGGTTTCAGAGAAGTTTAGAACATTTTACAATTGACGGGGCCAGTGGTATCATACGCGCGCGATTATGATCGCAGATAACGTTAATTCTAGAAAAAACTTGCTAACAACTTTCGACGTTATCCAACATTTCGATGGAACGTGGATTTTACAAATTGATGAAAAAAAACATGAGCGCATCACGTAACGCTTTTCGAGCATAAAATATTGACAAAGCTTTTCCCTAAGCCGTCATGATTGGAACAAAAACGGAATGCTATCAGGATGCGCGATCAGCGCAAATCCAGGAAGATATCGAAAATGAGTTTACAGAATTGCACAACCACGCGTCGATGGAAAACGGACGGTTATATGTAGAAAGTGATCTAAACGCTGTCCTATAAACGGCGATTCGCATAAACTGACGTTAAAAACGGACGTATTCGTCATACAATTGAACACCGACGCATTTGCCATTCGCTAAATTAGTATAATCTTAAAAACGAAATTAAAGAATAAAAGAATTTTACTCGTTTCCGTGGTGAAAAAGTGTTATATTAAAATACTTTCGATATTTTTAATCGCGAAATTATTTTAACTTTCATGCAAACGCGTTTTACAGTAATTTCCTTAACAACCTCTCGAAGTCAATTAGAGGCACATTAATTCATATAGAAACGTAATTTCCATGTTGCGTGCGACCGCGATCGCGTCGGGAGAAAGGGAAAAGACGCGCGCCGTTTGGCAATGAAAACAATACGGGTCGATTATGGCTCGCAGTTTTGTCCCCGCGGTGAACCATGTCTATCCGCAGTCCGCCATTTAACGGACCATAAATCTTTGCTCGCATTACCGTTCGCATCGGGACTTTCGAGATTTCGAAAGCGGAGTCTGACCGACAGCACGCGTGGTTTCTGTTTATTTCTAATTCGGATCGGTTTCGCCTAACACCTCGTTATTATCTAACGTTCGGGCCCGCGTCTCGAACTCACGTAATCGAAGGTGATTAGGCAATCCATCCCGATCGTAATTACGCTTTCGCTGTGCTTCTACTCGGCCCGGAGACTCGGCGATTCGACCTCAGATAAGAAACTCCATACCTTCTCATCGCCGCGGTATAAAAACGGTGATTATCAAGGCCGGCGAACAAGGTACAGAAAAACGGCCACCATTAGCATAATCTGTGCGGAAAACTCAGCCGAAAACATCTAGGAAGCTTTTCTGTACGAGGCTCGGTTCTCCCGCAAACCCAGTCTCAAATTCTACGATGCACGCGCCGCTCGGAATGACGAAGTCGATTTTCTCGAGAACAAAACATAAAGTATGACGCATGTTTTCGATTCAGTTTTCCGCGCGCTTTCGACCGATGCTATTGGTTTTCAAGTGATTCACACGAGCGTGAAGCTACGCGACGTTTCCGCTCACGGTGACCGCGCCGGGCGCGTCCTGTCTTCGGAGTCGATTTTCTCAGGAACGAAGCGGCCGACGGAAAAGTTATGCGGCATGTTTTCGATCGAGTTTTCCACGATCTTTCGAACCGCGAAGATGGAATGCCGGTAGCTCGTGCGTCCGCGATGATACGCACCGTTATCGCTGACGGGGATCGCCGCGAGTGTTAAATCGGCTTGAATTCGAGGGGATGAGAAAACACGCGGAGCTATCGATGCTGAAAATGGAGACTCGGGTTAAACGACCGGTTCAGGTTTGCCGATTCACCTGCCCCTCCATTCGGGCCGCTCGAGACCGCGCGGCTGAAACGAACAGGGCCCTGTTTAGTATTGTGTACTCGCGCCGAGTGTTCGCCACTCCGTCGCCGAACCTCCACGACTCGTCCGGCTCGATGACGAATGGAATGGGTCCGCGCGGACACCCGGGAAACCTTTCTCGCGGCTGAGGTGCCTCGCGACATTTGGACGGCGAAGGGCGCTCGACGCTGAACCAAGGGATGATTTGTGGCAGACATGGCTGGCAGGACTGGGATTATACTTCGAGGTTGCATGGCTTTCTGTCTGATCCTCAACGGTAACGCCATCCTCGACCACGTGCAGGTTGGAACCCGTACGACTCCCATGCACAAGGTCCAATTCACGCAGAAAGGATACATTCAGGTGAGAAAACCAACCTCGACATTTTATTCGAATTTTTCAACTGTTTTCGGGGATGCTACCAATATGGCAGCTAACCGTCTACATTCTAAAACGGCCGAGCCGTGATCATTTCACGACGCTGATCGAACGTACGGTGGTATTTGTTATACATTTATGCGAGCAATTAGAGATAACTTTGGACGAAGAGAAATCTTTTGGCTGCGGATTTACCGAGCGTGAATTTTTTTAGATGCTGAGGCATATCCACGGTCTAGCAGTTAAGCGTTCTAGCACTCGAATTTTCAAATTTTCACGTATGAAAGCCCTCCGAGATACGGGGCTGTTCTTTTTCTTTTTATTTTATTTAAAATGCAGACTTTGGAATTATCGGCGGTGGTACAATTTGAAACAGCATGTTGCAGCGTTCGCAGGTAACTTTTTATGGTTTGTGACATCGCTGAATTTTGAACGGGCAGATAGAATGAAAAGCGTGTTGCAGAGGAATTTCCAAAATCGCAGTCTGGGCCAGTCGCGTTACGAAATTCGCGCAAAGAAAGCTTAGAAAGCGATCGCTTGCACGCGATGCCCCTGATCTAGTTTCCCGCCTATTACATCGTCGCATTCTCTCCGCCAATGGAAAGACTGGTGGCAATGAATCGACTGTGAATTTCGACACTCTCTATGATTCCCATAAATCGCGGTTCGTTAACGAATTCTTTCGTCCAAAAAATTGTCGAACATTCCCCTAAATGTAAGTCTCAAAACGGAGCCCCATTAATTATGGCTCGAGTCAGCCGCCATCTTGCGCAAGTTTCCACAAACGAAAAATCTCATTCCATAGTTCAATGCGTGCCCTTTACCGACGTGTCCTGGTTACGGTAAATGGTGCCGTTGCTGTTCGCGTAAAAATGGCAGAACGGTCCCTAAAATGTAGATCACAGGACTTGCGAAACCGGATCGTTAACCTAAAACGGTATGATTCCAGTTCCTCAGATGGGAGTTACCGGTGCCGGAGCTGACTGAGTTCACGTTCTGCCTGTGGCTGAAGTCCGTCGACCTCACTCACCCTCATTCCATCTTCTCCTATTCGAGTGAGTAACCGGGGGATAGAGAAGGCAAAGCGAGAGGGGTAGAGAAGAGGAAAAAGCCGTATCCGATTTTCCGCGAAACGGAAACTCGCCTGGATGCAATCTCGCCGGAATTTTATTCGCCTACTTTTCGAACTAGGTTCGCCGAACACCGGGAACTTCTTTATTGGACTTTTTTTTTCTCGCTGCTACATCCGCACCCTGCCCCCTCCCAACACGGAAAGCTTTTATTAATTTTCCTTCGTGTATCGATGAACGATACACGAATTCCCCTGCCGGCGGCATCGGCGCCGCCGTTTAAACTCGCAGCTTCAAGCGTCCATTTTGTTTTTTTTTTTTTAAATGGCCGACGCTGTGCAAGCACAGGGAAAGGGGCGAGAACGCCGCGCATTTTGATCGAACAAACAAATTTCAGTGGAACGAGATTACCATCCGCGGGGACAATTTCGAATAACAAACCAGGCGAATTTACATGCGTCAACAATTTGGCCCGCGCGCAATGGCGTAGACGTCCGCTGTCGATCGAACCCCGATAGTCTTCGCGGACCGGCGAGTTTGCGATTCGTCGGGCGAATTTCTCCCGGATGGCTTTTCCTGCTGACGCTTAAGGGTGCTAACATATATATGTTTGTTCGTTTGGTTTCGCAGAGCATGAGACGCAGCGATTGGTTCGGGCGTGGGTCTCGCCACGCGGACGCAGCGTTCACTTGGAGATCGGCGGGAAAAAGGTGTTCGCAGCGCCGACCGACATTCGCGAGAATCGCTGGTACCACCTGTGCCAGAGCTGGGAGAATCAGGCCGGTCGTTACGCTTTGTGGGTGAACGGAGAGCTCCGGGTTCAAGGTCGCTCCGTAGTGGTCCGTAAGCATCCTAGATCCTCGTCGAAGATTGAGCAACCGTCGCGGAACGCTTCCGATATCGCTTCTTCCTCTTCCGCGAGTCGATCCTCTTATTTTCACAGGGTCCGCCGGTGGCCGGGTCAGCGGTGACCCGCGGCCAGATTCGTCCACCCTCGTTCCATTCGCGGCACCGATTCGATTTTCGCCGCGAAACTGCGCGCGTGCGATTTTTAAACTCGTTGAATTCTTGTCCACCGTTCTTGGAACAACCTGTATCACAGTTTAAGTCCTCCAAAGTCCTCGCAGAAGATCCTAAACGCAGTGAAAACTTTATATATTCCACTGGAAAGTTGGCGAGCGATTTTTAAAGGCGTCGAACGCCTGGCCACCGTTCTTGGAACAACCTGTATCACAGTCTAAGACTTCCAAGGTCCTCGCAGAAGATCCGGAACGCCGTGAGAACGTTATATATTCTACTGGATAGTTGCGCGTGCGATTTTAATGCGATTCCAACATCGGTGCATCATTTTTTAAACGCCCTGTAGTGTTATCTCTCGTGTTATCAATCATGGCATCGTTCCTATTGGAAAGCTGGTGCTGGAGGATCGAATTACACATTTCAATGATTAGGAGCAAAGTTAATACTGCCGTTGTTCGTTTTCAGACGATGGGTCATGTGATACCCAGCAAAGGGGACATAGTGGTGGGCCAGGAGTACACGGACTTCGACAAGGGCCTGGAGGAAGGTGTCGAGGGAGCAGTTTTGGGGTTCAATCTGCTATTATCCTCAGCCTTCGAACCCCTGAAGATGGACCATGCGGACCCAGGATTCGTCCACGGGCCGTACGACCCATTCTCGAAGGGCCCCCCGAGACCAGTGCAAAGAAGCCTCTTATATGGAGCTAGGACCATCTACAGGGTGGTTCCATTCGAAGCTCAGAGGATCGTCAGGTCGATCCAGGAGCAGCCAAGGGCCTGGAGCCAACCCGATCCGTCCAGGCTGAAGAATGTAGGGCCCCACGGTAGGGCCAGCTTCCAGAAGCTGCCGTTGGGCCTACATCTAGTGCAGCTGACCCACTCTCGTTGCGAGATCGGTCGCGGGAGTCCTTTCATCGGAGGATCATTGATGCTCATCTCCTGGACCAGGACACCGGTTCGCGTTTTCGGCGGTGCGGTCATTAAAAACGTTCGCAGCAACTGCGGGACCTTCGACGAGATCTGAACGGATACCTCGATAGTTGTTTCTTGCTGGGGACCCTGGTCGAACATTTAGCGAAGCAGGACGATTATCGTAGAAATTAAGTCGTTCGTTCCAAGTTTCTACCCAGTCAATTTTCAAAAGCGCCTCGAAACTTGCTCACTGTTTGGGCTCGCAGACGAGCATGCAGAGAAGCATACTCTGTACTGCATGCTTCCGTTTTCGAAGCTTCCGTTTTAAGTTGTCCTAAAGGATGCCTCGAAACTTGCTCCTCGAATGGGTACCGAATGTGTGCATGTTTCGAAGCAGACTTATTTTTAGAATTGTGGAGAATGGATAAACTTCTGTAAGCTTTCATTTTTCGTTTCTAACGTTTGTATTCGGTGTAATATTTTTTTGTACACGTAAGAATAGCGTTTTCGTGTGTGTTCTTGTTTAAAGTTAGAGTGGAGACGCGGCTTGAGACGCGGAAAAACCGGAGGGTCGTAACAATGACACGCGTTACGCGGACGAGACTTGTCGATCGGTGATTTCGCAACGATCCTCGCTCGCGCTCGCATCCGCGAACCCATTTAGGGCGGCGTTCCTTTTAGCGTCATCGGCTTGCGATTTCTGCGAGGATTGCGGAGGCCATTTTTCTCGCGCGGATATTATGAAACTCGATGGTCGTTCTGCGGTCTGAACAATCGTCCGCGTTTTAACGCGCTCGTTCTCGACGTTTCTTCTGCCGTTCTTTCTTTCGCGTGCTCGCGCGTGTATCACGCCTCTGTATATACCCCGTAATTACCGCGCGCACACGCGGAAACAACCGACATTATTTATTCGCCGTAGAAAGTCTAATTATTCCGATCGACCGGATTTCTTGAGCGGGCCTGTACACCCTATTTAACACTCCGCTCTCTCTCTCTCTCTCTCTCTTTATATATATTCGCGTGAAATTTGTCTTTGTACTTCACATGTATTCCCTGAACAATAAAACCGAAAATCTGAGTGGGAAGAGGGGCGCACATTCCTGAAACGCTCTGTACATTAATTGACATTCCTGTACGATCCTATACAAGGAGCCTTGATATTTCGTTCCGAGTATTCTCGAGTACGAACATCGTTCTAATCATATGTAAACTTTAGATCGTAGACTGGGCCCTCGTTTCTGGAACGCCCTGTACAGCGTTTAATTTAAATTCGCGTATCGCAGAGGTCGACGATCACAGGACGAACGAATAAATTTGAATGAATTGAACTGTAGTTGTTCCGTTCGGTCTACTGCCCCCGGACCGGCGGTTATGAAACGCCCTGTACAAGTAGAACAAAGTTGACCCAATAAACCACGGGTGATTGCGAGATCACCGAGAGTACCGAGAATCTAATTACCTCTAATAACGTACAACTCTTTTAAGAAATCGACGGCCGACGAGAACGTGGTCACTATGAATCGGCCTGTAGCCAGACCGAAATCGCACGTAGGTGAAGGCTCTAATTACCACGCGATCCGAGCCTACCGCGTCCAAATCGGAAATTAAATGCAGCTCAGCCTGGCATTAAAAAGAGTCCTCGTTACCCCGAAGCTAATGACCGTTTCGTGGATCACGGGCGCCTCGAGAAACTCGATCGCGAGTGTCCCGAACGAGCTGGAACGCGTTCATTTGCGACACATCTCGCACAGTTTTCCTCCGTCGACTTTCTCGATTCGTTTGCAACGCCTCCTAGCACCGGATCGTTCGCCAAAGGCGATCGAGAGATCGCTGGGGGGTGGGGGGGGGTCGACTGTGTCCCATTTCAACCACCCGAAGCACGGTGTCGTTTCCGTCTCGAAAACCGTTCCCGCCCCGCGATCAATACTCTCGAGACTTCTTGCGCGTCTAACCGCCATAATTATTGCGCAATCTGTTCGCTGGCCATTATGTAAAATGGCCACGAACGGCGTTCCGGCGACACCGTCCTCCGGAATGCCGCCTCGCTTAATTGATCTTCGATGCCTCCCAAATCCGTTTATTGTTTCACTCCGGCTTTCGCAGTTTCCCCGCGAGAAGTCTCACCTCTGTTGAGTTCGCCACCTCGGAACTTTCAGGAGTCACCAAAAAATAATTATCCAATTCCCAGAGATTTTCGGCTGATTTATATGGAGACGGTGAGTGAACGAATATTATTATCTAAAGATTTATGTGGAGAGATTGTTTAACTTCCGAGTAATCGAGGGAACAAGATTTTCAACGGCCGCCATCTTGAATGACCAACTGCAGCGCCAACCATCGACAGACTGACTCTTTCAGGCATTTTCTGTTCAATATTATCGTGTGAATGCAATTGTTGGACTGACAATGTGTCGAAATGGTAAGAAAACGAATATAATTATCTAAAAATTTCTATGGGAAGATTGTTTAACTTCTGAATAACCGAGAGAACAAGATTTTCAACGGCCGCCATCTTGAATGACCAACTGCAGCGCCAAC
>CM052084.1:11358803-11370905 GCA_028453745.1 Agapostemon virescens
TATTAAAAAACCGCTTGTCCTCAAATTAAAATCAAAGCCTAACCTTCCAAAACGACGCCAAAACACGAACAATGGCGAAATCGCCCAAAACGCGCCTTTTTGGCACGCGTTTGCAACGTCGAGAGAAGAAGAAGGCGAATCGACTTTTCCAGCCTCGGAAACATAAATTTGCAAAAAGGTTCTGCGACTAGTTTCATAATTAGTAATAAAAACCGGCTGTTTACGAGCGATTGTAACGAATTCACGTAGCCGCGTTCGATTTCTGCGCCACCGACAGGAAAGTAAACGAAGATACCCTTGACTTGGCTTTCTCTGACTGCTGCATAGAGCCCACGTTGGCAGACGCTTCCGCGAACGACCGATAATAAATTCCACGTTGTTATTACATATCCTGCGGAAGTTCCTGACAATAAATTCGCGAACAAAATCGCGCGGGGTACACTTCGCTGACTTCGCCTCTCTAATTAAATCATTGTCGAATCGAACGCGTATCGGCGTTCTGTCGACCGCGTTAATTAAATATAAACGTTTCTATTTGTTTATCCGCCGATGCGTACACAGCCGTTGCACGGGCCGTGCGAAAACATTACGAGAAACGATTGCGATAATTGATTCGCTCGCTTAAACGACCGGAAAATTTATGCGAGCGCGTATACGCAGTTCGAACCGATGTCGGCCATTAAACGCTGAAGAAATACCATTGCTAACGCGGCACGCGGCTGATTATGGCAATCGAGGCGAACGTAATTCACTGAGACGCGAAGAAAGTGTAACGAGGATCAACGGGGAGGGGCAATGAAAAATTTTGATAAGATATGCAGATAATAGTTCGCTTTCCCGCCCTCGCAACGACGCAGCTGAACGCGATGGAAAACAGAGAAGTCAGGGGCCATTTTATTTTTGGCCTCGACCATGCTCGTTTCTCCCGGGGAAACTGGATTTTCCAGTTTCCAGGAGAAGGGGCTGGTTACGCTTCCTTGCGATAGCTGACAACATTTATAGAACCGTTTGGCAATTGTATCTTTTATGCTGATGGCTTATTTCCATTTTTTTCTACTTGCTTAAGCGTGCAGTGGCGAGTTACCGCGACGAGAGACGGAGAGAATTTGTAGAAGTGGCGAAAACATTGTAAAATGGTAATGGAAATAATGATAGAGAGCAAGAGGGACAGCTGAAGAATCTTTGAAAGATAGAATACTAAAGAATTGTGGAAAATAATTTTTAAAAGTAGTGCGGTCGTTGTAAAAATTTGTAGAAAAGATGGAGGACTATAGAAGTGCGACAATTTAAAATGTAAAATGTAAAATTACAATGTAAAATGGTAATAGAAATAATGGCAAAGAGTAAAAGGAAGAGCTGAAGAAATTCTGAAAGATAGAACATTAAATAATTGTTTTAAAGAATTTTAAAAAGTAGTGTGGCCATTGTAGAAATTTGGAAAAAACGGAGGACTATAGAAGTGGGGTAAACGAAGTAATTTAGTGCAGAAAATAATTATAAAATGGTACCAGGAACGTTGGACAAATGTTGAAGGATGCGAAATCAAAGTACTGTGAAAAATAACATGACGACGCCAAAGAAATTAATTTTTAAAAAATAATACAGATGGGTGTGAAAATTAAACAGAAACAGAGAACTGTAGAAGTTGGATAAACAATGTGAGAGGGCAGGAAATAATTATAAAAGCTAACCAGGAACGCTGGGAAACTGTTAAAAGGTAGAAAATTGAAGACCCGTGAAAAATGTTACGTAAATGAAATAATTATGAAAAATAGTAGGGGCACTGGTGGAAATGTTTAAAACATTGTAGAACTTAGGAAGAGCGATATGAAACAGTGTAGAAAAAAAATGAAGGTTTCAACATGTGAATGTGGAGCGAAAAAGGAATGCAGAAGCTACCGACTCGCAGAAAATAATTGCTAGAAAATCGTAAGAAGATTTCGCGGCGATATGAAAATTGCAAAAACGAAAATTCGCGAAGGTGGAATTAGAAAAGGAGGATCGGATGGTAAAGGTGAAGGGAGAAATAGGACGCGACAATTTTCGGAGGAAACGAACGTCCGCAAGTTCCGTGATTCCCTGGGATTGCATCACGTGCGTGCGTGCACACGCGGATCGATGGAAATTCTGATTTTTATCGCAACTCTGGGGCGATATCGTTCCGCTGCTGTGAATTGAATTTCGCAACGGGGAAAGACGTGCAACAATGCAACGTTTAACGCAACTCGGCATATCTAGTTTATTCGTTTTTGGCGTTTTTGCAACCGAGCCAAAAACGAAAGAAAAAAAGAACCGAGCGAAACGGGCTGACCAACGTTCTACCACCCCATTCAATACACAATTAATGCGTGCTGCGAATTTCCGCCATAGATGCTATCCTTGAAAGTTGAACAATCCACTAGTTTCGAAAAGCCATTCACATTTATCAGATTTAATTAATATTTTGCAATTAGTAATTAGAGGCGCTCCAATTTCAAGTGGATAAGCAGTTTTAGGTTAGTAGACAGTGTTAGGAATTTTCTTTGTAGATATATTATGCTTGAAACTAGAAAAGTCCACTAGTTTTAAAAAAACCAATGCAGATTTATCAGATTTAATTATCATTTTGCATTAAATTATCTTGTAGGACTTCGAGAGGCGAGAAAATCTAATTCCAATGTATTAAACTTAATTATCATTTTACAATTATCTTGGAGGACTCGAGGAGGTCTAATTTCAAGTGGATAAACAGCTCCACGACGATTTTTAAATGTCACAAATGTTCCCTGTTCGATCTTTAATTCATCTCGAGTGTATGCATCCTTCGAATACGACGAGACAGTGCTTCATAAATTATAAATTGTTACGTTATGTGCAACGAATTCATATAGGGTTCCTGAACAAAGATGGCGTCCGCATGGTGCAGTTTCAGTTTCAGTTTTTCCGTTTCCGAACGTTACGCGAAACAGGCGAATCGATCGGCGAAGTTTTAATTTGATTTTCTTTGCAGGCTGCACAAAAACGAACAAATGAAGCCGATCACATTTTGGGCGTGTGCCGTGATAGTTGCAGTTAGGGTGGACGCCATATCGACAGCATGGCGGCCATCGCTGCCGCAGCCACCGTCCAGCATACTTCATCAGGATTACGACATTGGTGCTGCACAAAACCTGTACGAACTCGATGGCTCCCCTTTATTGGGCGGGGACCAGGACAAGTGCACCCTCTATAAGGTTGCTATGCGTCAACAATTTTACTTCGAGGTATTCATAAAAGTTTAAACTAATTTATATGCAAAGTCTTAACATCGTTCTCTCCCCTCGTCGATTTGTTTCTTACTTGTTTAATCGCAAAAGCTGTGGGTCGTCGCACGCCCCACGCAGCCTGAATGGAAAGTCTTGACAAAACGGCTTGGCACGCCGAGTATCGCGGCTGATTCGCAGCGTTGTTTTTTTTTTCGAAAAGTCATCGAGCGATTGCGAAACTAGGCGAGGACCTGTGTGTCTAACGGGCGTGAAAAACGGATCGGTTCTCACGCGCGATGGCAAGGAAAAAAATCAGGAGACAAAAGAGTGACGAAACAGACGACCGGCAGGTGTTCGATGGCCGAGGATAACGGGAATCCGCGCGAGTTGTGCGGATTCTTTTCGCTCCGCGTCGGAATTCTACGGCTCGCGTGCCTCGAACACCGGCTTCACCGGCTTCACGGTCGAGAGCGGCCAAAGCGAGCAAAATGACACAGATCGCGGCGGCAACGAAAGTAGGAGAAAACGTTCTTACTTCCCGTGCGTGCCTTGACGCCTAACCGACGACCGACTTCTTCCACCCCCTCGATCAAGGTTACGCCGAATCTAAACGTTTCCCTAAAACGGTCCAACACTACGAACCCGGAAAACATCTCCGCAGAACATTACGCGGAACATTCGACTTCCGGAAAAAATTTTCTGTGGAGACGTAGCTTAATTGTCGGTTCCAGGAAACACGAGTCTTGCGCCTAACCCTGAAAGCCAACGATTCTAAAAGGTGTGCAAAATCTTGCTCCTAGTGGAGGCGAAGCCTAAAAGCTCGCCTGGATTGTCAGAGGCTGATATTCGAGTAGAGACGCAGCATTAAAGCTGTATTTTATAGTTATACTCGTAAAAGATTGTTCGAGTACAGCTGCAAACGAAGACGCAGCTTAATTATTACTTTTGATGGTGTGACACAACATTAAAATTCGTTTAGGAAGGAATTTATTCAAAAGCCAAGCAAAGACGCAGCTTAAGAGGTGCTTCGGATAAAATAACTTCACTTGCATCTATCCTCAAGCGAAGACACAGCACAAATGCGAGAGCATACTAGAAAATTCGTGGTGGTATAATTTCAGTAGAATTCCGAGTGGAGACACAGCTTGAGGTTTACCTCGGTGGTCGTGACGTTCGGGCCACCCGGTGTGCATTTTTCTACCCTTCTTACGATCGATCCTCTCGAGAGGACATCGTCGCGTTTCACGGGACAATTAACGGACTGCAATCACGGATTCGAAGCAATTTGCGATCGAGGCACTTCGCGTGATCTTCCGGGCCGTTGTTGCCGGTTCGAGTGGCGGAGGGAGAGTATCGTCCTTTCACGTGGAGAACGATCCGAGGCGCTTCCGGTTTCGTCGGTCGATCGAGCGTTGCGTGACGCGTGCGTAACCACGGGTGAGGAAATTGTGGCGAAGACCTTGTTCGTACGGGATCGATGAGTCCCCCTCGAGAGATCGAGCGTTGCGCAACGGACCCAAACACGGAAACTTGAGAGAACCTATCACGGGGAACAGCATTTTCGAAATTTTACAATCGAAGGTGACCATCCAGTCGCGCAACCACTCGAGGGTAAACGTCTTCAAAAACGACCTCTTTCGTTAATATTGAATTTTCGAGATGAAGCCTTAAACTGCTCCTCCGCTGGGGGTAGACCCCTCGAAGAATTTTAGCTTGAAAAATCGAGACTTAAGCTGCGTCTCCACTCGAGATTCGACTTCCAAAGAAATTTGCCTTAGGCATATAAGAGATTTGACCGTCCAGACGTCGCCTCGGGTCCATTTATGCAAGTTACATGATCGCGGTCAGCTATTTGACTTGCTTATCGTTCGCAATTCAGAGTCGACAATTTTTTCTATGACGTGATCTCGATTCGAACGGCGGACGTCGGCTGTTGCCAATGGTCAATTAACCGCGATGAGAACGACCGGTTCTAGATAACCGGGAAGAAGGTGACGCGCTGCGAAAGGGAATTGGCGCCAACGGCCTGTTGGCCGCACCTTTGGATGCCGGTGCGTTCCCAACAGCGGACAGAAACCTCGAATAAGGAAACACACGCGTAATCTGGATCGATGGTTGCGTGGACGTAATAGATGCTAATTATCGGGACGCAGTAATGGATAATTGGCAGACCTGGCTGGCTCTGCGGTGCCTCGGCGGTGTTCGTGTCGCTGCCGCTAATTACTTCTTTTATTGCCGCGAACGGCTGGTCGTGCCTTCGCATCGAAATTAAATGATCGCGGACGGGGGAACGCGGCTGCTCGTTGCCCGTTAACATTCTCGGATACCGAGAACGGCCGTCTCGTATTCGGTTCGTGCAACGGTAATTTTCGAATATCTGCCTCAGCTAATTCCACAAAATATCGAACGATCATAGAGGAATTTGGTAACGATCGTACACGCTTCGTATGTTGCAGTACATTCAATACAAAACGGACCTGCCGAACATGAAGGAGTTCACCCTGTGCATGTGGACCAAATTCTACAACCACACGAACGACCATCCGTTATTCTCATACGCAGGTGAGAAGCCAGTTTTCGTTTCCCTTTCACTGGTCTCTTTTTTCGCCGATCGACCCGAATGAAAACGACGCGACGAAAGCAAAAGTCCGTCGAAAATAACGCTAACCCGCGGCTCCGTTTCGCAACCGATCGATCGCCGACGGGCATTATTAAGTAACGATTGTTTATTCAAAATACCTGACAATCGCGTAACCGTTCGACGAAGCCCTCCATAACCGTTTCGCGGTGTCGCGATGGCGTAATCCGATCGATCTAGAATCGTCCCGTTTACCCTTTCTTCACTCTTTCCGACGCATTTAAATCCCCTTTCAGGTCAGAAATGACCCGGGCTTCGCGGGTATACGAGTCATCATTGAAATCGAATATTCGCGCGCGAATAAGTTCGCGGAATCATCGAGGATCGGTTTGATTATCGAAATTTGCAAATAATTCTCACGGGTCACCGTTGACCCGGCCATCGGGTGGTTGGGGAAAAGAAGCGTTACCACCGACCTCATCGATCGGTGAAAGAGAAAAGTTTCGAAAACGATCGGGGTCGACGAGTTAGAGCGAAATTTTGGTGGATAATTCAATTTCGGTTTATCGAGTTTCCGGAACGATTTGACGTTAATCGAGGATCGATTCGATTATCGAAATTTGCTAATAATTCTCACGGGTCACTGTTGACCCGGCCATCGGGTGGTTGGGGAAAAGAAGCGCTACCACCGACCTCATCGATCGGTGAAAGAGAAAAGTTTCGAAAACGATCGGGGTCGACGAGTTAGAGCGAAATTTTGGTGGATAATTCAATTTCAGTTTATCGAGTTTCTGGAACGGTTTGACGTTAATCGAGAATCGACTCGATTATCGAAATTTTCAAATAATTTGCACGGGTCACCGTTGACCCGGCCATCGCGTCGCTGGAAAAAGAAGCGCTACCACCGATCATATCGATCGGTGAAAGAGGAAAGTTTCGAAAGCGATCGGGATCGACGAGTTAGAGGGAAATTTTGGTCGACAATTCGATTTCGGTTTATCGAGGTTCCGAAACGGTTTGACGTTAATCGAGGATCGTTTATGGCGCAGTTGGTGAACAACCGCGCGGCATACTCGCCTGGGTGGCGAACACCGCGAGAAGCTCCTATTTCATGATGAACGTCGACGGGCACAACTTGTTCAGATTGAATTATCCCCTGCGATTGAACAAGTGGTATCACTCTTGCCAAAGCTGGAACGGCCGGACCGGGGAATGGCAGATTTGGGTCAACGACGAGCGCGTGGGTCGCGGGTTCAACAACAGGGTGAGTGATCGCCGATTGCTCCGATCGGTTTCGCCTTGAACAAGTACTTTCCCGTGGTGTGCCCGAGAAAATTTAATCGTTCGCCTGGTCAATTAGAACGGCCGGGTGACCGTGAAAGTAACGCGAGCATTCTCTCTCTCGACGGCGACGGGCGTCGAGCTGAAGGGGAGAAAAAAAAAGATTCGAACGGCCGGTTTCGCGGGTAAAAGGATTCGAACGGAACCGCCGGCCGTTTCGAAAAATAAATAACCGACGAGAAACTGGCCGGTAATGTTTCTCTTCCGCGTTTCAGACTCTGACGACTGTAGACTGCCGCTCGAGGAAATTCCCATTTCACGAACCGAACTTCGACTCACTTGTTTCGCGTTTCTTCGAGTTTATTTGCGGTCGAGCTTCGAGCTTCCTTTCGCTTTTCTCTAGAACGTTCCCCCCCTCCGAAGATGTGCCCGAGGGTTTGACCGAGATAGAGTTTGTTTGGTTTTATTCAATATAGATTACGCTTCTGATAAGATCCAGATTAGATCTGTGCCAGTGTTAAACCACGCCTACCATACATCGAACTTTAATCAGAACAGAGTTGCGAATAAACGATGAGGCGAGTTTGAGACCGTTCGCGATCGAATCTAAGGTAAACTCCGGAGCTGATATCAAACTTCGCCACGGCGAAACATAGTTCGAATCTAAACCATTCTGACTAAGAGCGAATCAACGTGATTCAGGTTATCGTATCAGGTTTGCGCCAAAGTCTCGAAGCATTGAATCAACAGTTTCAATCTCCCTCTTTACCTTCTCCAGCTGTTCTCGCTTCCAACACTCTCAACTCGTATCCGAATGTCCTGCGAAAATCCGGCTGGTAGAATAACGTACGACAACGACGAACATTCGTGCAGAAATCAAGGTGAAACGACACAACCAACGGAATCTATTGAAACACTTTCGAGGGGAAATTTCGCGAACGATCGACGCGTATCCCACGGGCACACGGGAGAAACTGATCACCTATTCTGAGCGTTTCAAGCTCCGGCCACTTCGCGTCGAAACAGTTCATTAGGGGATCCGGCCGGAGCCGTGCATTGTCTCCGACCCCAGCGAACAAGGGTGGCTGCCGGGGGATAATAATATATTTTTTCCATAAATTCTATCGGGCCAAATCAGCCTTCCCCCTCCTTTCGCGAGAACAATTAACCGTGTCCAGGCCGATCGATCGAACCTGACGAGATCTTTCTGTGGTGACAGTTGGTGGGCCATGTGATCAAAGGGGGCGGAATAGCGATCACGGGACAAGAGCAGCGACAGCTGGGCGGCGGTTTCCTCGAGGGTGACGGCGCGCCTCAAGGTAAGACTACGCTCTTTTCTGCCTCGCATAACAAATTCGACCTCCACTGCCATTGTTGTTACAGGGTCCGGTGGTTATCTCGGCGAGGTGACGATGGTGCAGCTATACAGTGTGGCATTGACCGCCGGCAAGGCTCACAAGGACCACAAACACCATCACGCCCATTCTTACGAGCACGACACGACCAACAACACGCCCAGACCCACCGCTCGTCCACCTGTCACCGGCCCGCCCCTTCCGCAGAACCCTTTCCTCACCGGGGGACAAATCAACACCCAGGTGAGACCTGACGCTTCTCACCATCGTCTGTACTCTAAAAGAACCCTGCCCTCGCCCCTCCGTTGACCCTTCGACTGTGTTTCAGGTGAAACTGAACCCGGGCTCTCCGCTGCAGATCGTCCAGGGCGGAGTTACCCTGAGACACCCGGCCCTGGTGCCAAGGAAACAACCCCTGCAACCACTACCCCCTATCAACACCAACGTGATGCCGTCGGCGTACCCTCTGCAGGTCGCCCAACTGTTCGGCAACCCACCGTCCAGCTTGGCATCTACTAATGGAATCAGTGAGACCGGGGGTAGCTTCGATGGACCCTATCGGAATCTTTTCAAACGGAACGAGGAAACGTCCTCTACGACTGCCAGCGAAGAGCAGAACGACGAGGAACTGTTAGAGGCTGGCGAAGAGAGCACGACGAAGTGGAAGAGGGAGGCTGCTGAAGAGAACACGACCAAGTGGAAGAGAGAGGCCGAAGAGGCATCCGAAGGCGAACATGTGGACGACAAGGTGGCCATTTGCAAATGCTTCGATTATTATAGGGTGAAGTGGGTCTGGGGCGATGAGAGAGGGTACGGTGGGACAATTAGGGTTGTCGAAAAGGGAATGGCTAGATTGGGGCAGGTTTGGGAAGCTAGAACGAAGTGTGTCGTGAAGACTCTAGGGTAAGGTAGAGCAAGATTTCTAATCTAGGGTGTATCTAATGTCTTTGAGTAGAGTAGAGGGTATGGCGAGGTGTCTGGAATAGGTTATAGCGAGACTAATTACTTGGGGTCAATTTGACATGATAGAATAGAGAATCCTAGTCTAGGGTGTACCTAGAACCACAGAAAGAAGTAAGATAGGGTTCCAAGAGTCGGGTATGATTAGAGTTGAGCGATGTCTACGATGCTAGGCGATTATGAGGACCCTGAACAAGGGTGTGATGAGAATCATAGTTTAGAGGATACCTAGGACCCCAAAAAGAAGTGAAATGGGGACTCAAGAGTAGGATATGGCAAGAGTTGGGCCAGGTCTATGATGTTAAGCAACTATGAGGACCCTGGAATATGGTAGGTTATGAGAATCCTAGTTTAGGGGATACCTAGGATCCCAAAAAGAAGTGAGATGAGTCCTCAAGTATAGGGTATGGCTAGAGTTGAGGCATGTCTATGATTCCAGCTAACTGTGAGGACCCTAGAGTAGGGTATGCTGAGAATCCTAGTGTAGAGGATACCTAGAACCCCATATCATGGATATGTCTAGCCCACAGCCTCGTCCGAAAGAGTAACCAACGGTTCTCGTTCCAGGTGACCTTCTTCCCGAAGGATTCCGAAAACAGTGAAGACAAGAAGCTGGAGAAGCGAGAGTCCGAGAAGAAGAAGAGGGGGCTGGTACAGCTGGGCGACGGTTTGATCATAGACGACAGCTACCTCTCGCAGGGGTTGGACAACGAGTACTTCAACGGGCTGACGAACTTCGGGCTGCAGCTACCCAAGTACGAGAACAAAGACGACGAGAGGGAGCCAGCGGAGGCCGAAGTGAAAAGCGTGATGGACATCTGTGACGGTTGCGGCGAGGAGCCGTTCAGGAAAGCATTGATCATGGCTTGGAGATCGGTCCCGAAGAAGTTGTACTCTGGTGCTGTGCACGTGCCAGCCGCGTCAGCCTGCAAGGCGTTCTAAGGGCGGGTCGTCGGCGACCCGGAACCTGCTCCAGGATTCTCCAGAAGAACCCTAACACATTTCCGGATGGATCCGATCGTCGATCGAAGGATTCGGCGGGCCATTACGAAGACTGGCATCTCGGTGTCTGCTAGCAACGAAGATCAGCGCTTGCCAGCCTGAACGAAGAGCTGAAGACCTGACCCAAGGCTGCGCCACCTTTATTCGCCGAGGGCGTGGTCCGCGAGACAGGATTCTCACACAGTAATTGTATTTATTGTAGCATAAGTTTACGGATCACACTAACTGTATCGTCATAAGTGTCAGTATTACGCGGCCGAATAAAAATGTCCATTCGCAAACCGAGACGCGGGAGGAGGCTCACCTTGCTCTTGTGGATGTGCTGGTGCTGGTACTCGCTGTCGAACTCCGGCTCGCTGAAGTAGCTCTGATCCTCCCAGTGCGGCGGCAAGCCAGATCCTCCGCCGGGTATTCCCAGAGGTCCTGGCATCCCGGTCACGCCGTCCGAGCTCTCGAACAGTCTCAGCACGCTGCGATCCCGTATGTCCCGCAGATGAGATCTGAAATTGAAATCGACCGCCGGGATTGGTGACTGAGACCAGCAACCGGAATTCTTATACAGTGGGGGACAAAAGTATTCGTACACTCTTCAAACCTAAATAACTTTTTTAAGATTCGACCAAACGTCTTGACTTTTTTTGAGCAATCAGTTGCATTGATTTAACAAACTATTAGAGCTATCGACATGTTTCAAACGCTAAAATCTTCCCCAAACCTTCCCCTTTAAGCAGAGCTCATCAAAATCTAGGCTAGCATATCGGGGGAGTTCAGGAAGCTACCTTTTATCAACCCCATTTTTCCCATTTTTGCCATGGATCGCCCTGAAAATTCAAAGTCGTGCCACGTCTGCAATTCGATTCCGATCAAGCTAAAATTTGGCATACACTCTGCCTACCCATCTAGAAACGTGTAAGCAAAATTACAAAAGAATCGGAGACCTAAAGATTTTTCGCGATTTTAAGAAGGGGGTTACCTTCAATATTCAGTGATTTTCGTCGATATTTGGCAAAACTTTGAAGTCGTGCCCCGGCCAAACTATTAGAGCTATCGACATGATTAAAAAACGAAAATCTTCCCCAAACCTTCCCCTTTAAGAAGAGCTCATCAAAATCTAGGCTAGTATATCAGGGGACTTTAGGAAGCTACCTTTTATCAACCCCATTTTTCCCATTTTCGCCATCGATGGCCCTGAAACTTCAAAGTCGCGCCACGTCTGCAATTCGATTCCGATCGAGCTAAAATTTGGCATACACTCTGCCTACCCATCTAGAAACGTGTAGCCAAAATTACACAAGAATCGGAGACCTAAAGATTTTTCGCGATTTTAAGAAGGGGGTTACCTTCAATATTCAGTGATTTTCGTCGATATTTGGCAAAACTTTGAAGTCGTGCCCCGGCCAAACTATTAGAGCTATCGACATGATTAAAAAACGAAAATCTTCCCCAAACCTTCCCCTTTAAGAAGAGCTCATCAAAATCTAGGCTAGCATATCGGGGGACTTCAGGAAGCTACCTTTTATCAACCCCATTTTTTCCATTTTCGCCATGGATCGCCCCGAAACTTCAAAGTCGTGCCACGGCTGTAATTCGATTTCGATCGATCTAAAATGTGGCATACATTCTGCCTATCCATCTAGAAACGTGTAGCCAAAATTACACAAGAATCGGAGACCTAAAGATTTTTCGCGATTTTAAGAAGGGG
>CM052084.1:11435477-11446936 GCA_028453745.1 Agapostemon virescens
GTTAGCAAGTCCTACTTTGCAAGCCCTATCTTTCAATTTCCATTTTGATAGACCTATCCTGCAAACCCAATTTCGTGACCGCATCGCAGGTCCTATTTTGCCAGCCCTATCCCGAAGTTACCCGCATGTTTGCCTCGCAGCACCGGCGTCTCGGTCCCATCGCTGACGCGTTTGGCCGCAGTTTAGCCATTTCAGCATGGTGCCCGGGGGAACACGCCCACCGGGGAACTCGTGGGACACGCTGGTAATTGTATTTCATTTGTTCGGGCTCACGTACTCGTAGCTCGGACTGCTCCATTGTCTTCCGTGTGCCCACTCCTTCGGAAAAAGGGGGCATCGAACGATCTGGAAAGAAAACGTGGATAATTATTAAAACGAGGCGAGCCATCGGTATGCAAACGATTCGGCGGGATCCGCGATCGGATCGGGGCCTCGAGCGGACCCGGATGGCGACGATTACGTTCCGAATAAACCGCGATAACGCCGATGGAAAATAAAACGAAGCGATCGAAGCCGCGGGAACGGGACGAAGAGGAGGAAAGGACTTTCTCCCGTGCAGGAATCCTTGTTTCGCTTTCCCTGATATCGTATGTCCGCCCCGGTCGCGGCCAAGGATCTCGCGAGAGGAAGACCACGCGCGGACAGGCCCAAAACGGTTACACCGGAGCCCTCTAAGGTCGTCCGCGATTTTTTCCACGGTGCCGTCCGACGCGACGATGGACAGGTATATCGCGGTGCTCGATCGCTCGATCATTACGAGGCTCGCGTGTATCCAATGTTAAGGTCGTTCCATCCTCGGCTACACAGTAGACACCGATGTGGGTCAAGTTGACGTCCGGTTTTGCGAAACCTGCCCGCATCGGAATCTCGGTGCACGAACACGCCGACTGGCTATTTTTCGAAAACCGATCGATTACCGATGAAACTTGTACAGTTATCGGTTGAAAATCTTTATCGCATATCGAGGCAAGAAAATGGCGCCAATCAGGCGGTTCAACGGTAACTACACGTTGACGGTTGACGCCACGTTTGGGCGCTTTCCGGTTTCATGTTTACAGACCTGGTACGTGAATTATTTCGCCATATGTATACGGGGTTGTTTCCTGCTACTCGCCCTTACAATCGTTAAATTTTTATGAACTTTTTAGACACGACGTTAAAATTGTTTTAAATAATAATTGTTGAGGTATTTGTATTAAAATGAAAAGTCTCGCGTAAGAAAGGAGTGAAAAATAACTATATATATATATTTGATAGAGAGAAGGTGGAATACAATATTGGCGTCTACTAGACGGACGTACGTTACGGACGGAACAGCGCAGAACAGGTCAACTAACTTTACGCTGTTGCAGTACGCACATTTATACCTAAACGCTTATACCTGCGAGTACACGCAGGTATCCCTAAAGAAGGGCCACGTACAGCTAGAGCGGTATACGCTGTTTTTCGGAGGTGTGGAGTTTTCCACGAATGCAGAGATTCTCATTTCCTTAACAATAATCCTGGCAATGTTTCATGGCACTTCAGTGTCGCTATTCGAGCGGCTAAGGGTTAATAAACGCGACGACTTCCCGGGGATGAATAATGGCTGAAAGCGTTGCGCGTCGGGAAGAGGGAAAATTGTTTTGTGGCGCGGCTCGATATCGAGCACAATGGGCGACAGAAATCGAGTCGGATCGGGAATGCAGAGTATCGAAGTGAAATCTCCGAGTTGCAAAACGTCCTCCCATCGCGAGGTCGAACACGACCGGAACCCGTTCAATGTTAAGGACAAACGAGAACCGGAATCTAAGACACGCGTGAAAAAGAAAGAAGAAAAGGAAAAGAAACGAGAAGCCTGGCGCCGCTTTCGTCCACGGAGACAATGGGTGTTCTGCTTGTCGATCCTCTCGATCTGGAACGCCCTAATTCATTGCTAATTCGGCGGGACTCGAAACGAGGCTGCATCGACAAGCCGGGATCTAACTTGGGCCGATTCGAAATCTGCTTCGAGCCGAAACCGAACGACCGTGGGGACGGGTCGCGTTATATTTCTCGGCATCTTTGTACGAATAAAACTACTGGGACTACTGGCTGATTCAAAAGAGGTGTCCACCAAATTTCAACGAGCACCGCATGTGATTTAACTCAAATCTTCTGGCCCCAAATCACGATCTAATATAATCGTCTACACATCCAAGCATATTTCGTAGCAATTGGACGATTCAATTCTACAGGGTGATTCAATAATGGAGGCACCAAATATTCGCAACTACGTACATGCGTGCAGGACCTCTTGTTTCGGAAAACACTTTTAAAATCGACCATGTCCAAACCCATTGCGAAGCAATGAAATCTGAAATTCTAGAGGCAGTTCCAAAAGAGGTGGCCGCCCTCTAACGCTCGCTAACCCTCTAACGTGCTGGATGCGCTGAAATGCAACCAGCGAAGGATACTAACAACAACAACAACAACAATAATAATTAGCTTGTTAACTAACCAGCTCGCAAACGAAAGCACTTCTTAATTCGAATTACGCGCTGTTTATCTGATCGCGGTGTAACAACTAGAGCGCGGTTCGAGAAAGAATACGAGCGCCGGCGGGCACGGTAAGCGTTTCACGGATCGTAAAATCGTGGAACGGCCTAGTGGTACCGTTAAGACCGAGGATCGGCGTTCCGCCACGAGGAATGATAATAGTTTTCGATTTCGTTGGATACGAGCGATGACGAAAGCGACGGCGGCGTCTCTCGAGGCGCCTCGAGGAATTTCATGGAAAGTAAGGCCTCCTCCCGAGCGTCGATTCCTCCCACCTGTCTGCCACCGGTTAACCGATCCCCTCGCCCCTCTTCCCTCCTCGAGGGCTCACCTTTTCTTCTCTTTCGCCTCTCCGGAGTGAGCGCGCGCGCGCGCTTGTGTACGTCCGTGTGTCGTTTCTCGCTTCTTTTTTCTTTCTTTCTCTTGCTCGTCTCGTTCTCGCGGCTTTTTATTTCCATTTGTTCGCGACACGGCGCCGCGATTCGGCCCGCGAATCGGCGATCACCGATTTCTTTCGGGGGCCCGGCGGATAAGCGATCGGTTGACCCTGGATGCGCTGGGCGTGGCGGCAAAACCGGCGACACGAATTCCCACCGTTCGGAGAATCGTCGAAAATCGACCAGCACACCGGAACGACCGGTTTCGCGTTCGTATGTCGCCGAAATTACAAGTATGTCCCGTGGAAATCGAGGACGCTTTCAACGGGAAATTCCCGAGCCCATTTCGAGCAATATTTTCCTTTGCAGTTTCGCGATACGACGCTTCGTTTCCGAGTTATTCCGGAAAAACGCCGGCCAATCGCGGCGCGGCAAGGACCGACGCGTAGCAACATGGCGCCGCGTCTAGGGAAAATGACGGCTGGTCTGGGACCGACGAGTTTGTTCGTTGATAACTCGGAAACGAGACGGCGGATCGCGAATCTGCAAAGGAAAATCTTCCTTGGAATCGTCCAAGGAATCTCCCGTTTTAATTTCATTCCTGAAAAATAATAAAATCGATTTGTTTCTTCTAATATTTAACAAATCTAAAATCATGGACAGACCACAGCATTTCCCAGATACGTTTAACTTTTGCTTTCTAAAGCGTCGAAGAATCATTGCAGGTAAATCTGAATTAGAATTTCCAGTAGAACATTTACCGAAGTCTTGGATATCGCAGTGTTGCTGCGCTTATCCGAGTCTCGCTTATCCGAGGATTTCGTTCGGATAATAAAAACAGCCCGTCCCCGTGAAATATTTTAATTAGAACTCTGTTTTTAAATTGATCAGAATTCCCAGTAAAGTCTGAACGCTTCCCGAAGCCTTGGATATGTCGTAGCTTCGCTTATCCGAGTCCCGCTTATCCGGGGAGGCAGATTTCCCCAGAAAAGTGACAACGCGCGACATTCCTGTCGATCAGCGAATAAGCGATCTCGATCACGTCGGCTGGGAGCGTCCAGAGAAAGTCCGTGTCCTGTAAAAGCGAGTCGAAAATCGCTAGAAAACCGTGGAACGTCTTCCCGCCGCATTTTTCCTGTAATTGCTCGTGTAATCTGTCCGGATCGCGGAGTTACAAAGCCAGCCTCGCTTTCTATTCCGATCGCGTTCCTCGAGCCGGTGGATCCGCGCACTTTGATCCTGATCGATCCGTTCGATCGCGTTCGTTTCCACGACGATGTGATTCCAACTAGGCTCTTCCACCTTTCACGCTTCCGACCGGAGCGTTACGGAAACGTGACTGGAAACACGAAATCGCCCGCCTAAGTCGTGGATAGCTAATGATCTTCCAACCAGCTGTTCTAATTCCACCGCGCGGTCTCCGGCAAACTTTGACAATTTTTTACTGGCCGAACCGTTCGACCTATCGAATTCAAACTTTGCGCTCGTATTTGTACACGTTTCGAGCTAACGTACGATTTTTTTGGACGCGTTTTATCAAAAATTGTAAAAGTTGTTATTTCAGAACCAAATATTGAGATCGGATAGTAAAGTTTCAACTTTGAGAATTTTTTGTGGTTCAACCATAAGAGCTAGCCTAACGATTCCTGTGCGGATCTGTCGTGTATACTCTCCTGATGAACGTAGTATTTTTTTGTAATATCGTTGCGTACGTTTAAATTTATTTAAAAAATGTTTAAGCGAGCGAACCTCCGTCACGCCAATCTACGATCGTTTCTAGGATGGTGAAGGCAACTTTCAGTGGATGCTAGCGCTGCATGTCGTCGCGAGACGAATTTATGGTTGGGTTTCCAGTCGCTGCACACCTTTTTTCACCTAACCGTGACAATATTAAAAGAGTGCGCGCGGAATCCGTGGAATGCGAACGGCACACGGTGGGCGGACCACTCGCGTAATTTCCGAAAGCGGTGCGGACTTGGTCGCGATCGTATCGTTTTTTTCAAAAGTTCCCCGCTGTCCCCGGCTCGAAAGCGTATCGAGAAATCGCGTGAACCGTAAAGGTCGATTGAAATGCGGCTCGAGTCCCGCGAAAGTGCAGTCAAGGTTCCCTCATCCCGAGCACGCTTTTCGCGTCGACGTGTATCGCTCGAATCTGCTCGAATTCAGCCTGCGCGATGAAACTTTCTGGCGCAGCTAAAACATCGGGACGCCTCGAGAGCTGACCCACGGTGTCCCAAACCGTCCCAAATCGGGCCCGTACCTTCAAACTCATTGGGCACAATCCGTTCTTGGCGACCTATACTCGAGATCGATCTTCAAGTCCAACTTTTGGGACGTTAATATTTTCCGAACACATTTTGGGACTCGTTTTTGGGACCTATGCATCGTAGGAGAGTTTTTAACACTCATTTGGGGACCAATTCGTCGCAGAATCATTTTCGAGACTCTTTTCTTTAAGGTAATGGTTTTGAATCGACATTTGGGACTCGTTTCTGAGACCTATGCATCGTAGAACTGTTTTTGAGACTCATTTTGGGACTAATCCATCACCGAACAATTTTTTACTGTTTCTAGAGTCCATTTTGGGGACCAATTCGTCGCAGAATCATTTTCGAGACTCGCTTCTTTAGGCTAACCGTTTTGAGTCGACATTTGGGACTCGTTCTTGGGACCGGTTTGACTCGGACTTGATGGAAACCAAGTTCTGGGACCAATATTCCAACTTGTTGGAACGAAG
Organism: Agapostemon virescens; assembly: GCA_028453745.1. Classification (NCBI taxonomy): domain Eukaryota; kingdom Metazoa; phylum Arthropoda; class Insecta; order Hymenoptera; family Halictidae; genus Agapostemon; species Agapostemon virescens. Next base: position 11,441,109 of record CM052084.1, read on the forward strand.
CCAATATTTTCAGGCCAACATGTCAGGGCCATACTTTCGGAGCCAATATCTTTGAAACAATTATTGCGATTTATTTTTGGGACTGATCCATCGCAGTACAATTTTTGGGGGCCAATACTGTGAGATCAACATTTCAGACTCGTTCAGCTCGGAGCTAATACATATGAATTTTGGGGTTTATTTTGTGGGACTAAACGCAAATAACGTTATCTTCTGGGGAAATATTGTCTCGAAACGGTCCCCAATCCTTTGTTCCAGGGACCGTGTCTCGAAGAGGACGCGTGCCCACACGGAGAAGCTGTTTCCGAGATGCGTCACGTCGCATTCCGGCCTCGAGATGAGTTTTGCAAGCGTTTCGACCGTTTCTGCGTAAAAAGGTATCTGGGATTGCAAGAGTGTTTCGCGGTCGTCAAACGGGGAAGCAACGATGACTCTCTTCTGCTCGATCGTTTCGTAAGCCTATTTTCTGCATGACTGACGCCTGTTGAGGGAAACAAGTGCACCATTTTCCTCGGCGAAACCATTCTCCGTCAGCAGACGCTGTGGGAACCACGCTGTTGCTCAATTTACGACTCGGGCCATCCGTGGATCAGCACCGAAAAAGAAACAAATTCTAAATTCATTAGTAAATTATGTTAAAAAATTCGGCAGATTGCAAGTTCGATTCGAAGAATAATTTACGAGTTAAATTGATCTCGATAGAACGCGTCGAGGGACTCGTAAAGTTCGAAGAAAGCAGCAGGAGGTAATTTGAAACGACGGCCAGTTTAGTCTAACCATAATTCGCCGAGTGCTCGTTGCACCTGCATTCACGGGTGCGCCTCAGTCAATGGCCGGCCGTATTTAGCCTTCGATTTGTACGCAGAAGGTCCGCGGCGCAGCGGATATAGTAGGCGCCGGGTTGAATGGTAATCGACCGGTACTTTAAACGACAGTCTTCGATCTGGTGCAGATAATGCTAGATAAGAATCCACTGGCACGATCCTCGGAATACGAAACCCGCGCCGTATTTCCATACGGTCGTTCTCATTGCTAATTACCGACGAGCTCCGATGGTTCTCAATCTATCCTCTGATCTGCTTGACAATCGTGAAGAAATATACTCTTGATATTATAAGAAACATTTCCTGTGGTTTCATTTTATTTGGCAATCGTCTGGTGTACCCGACGTACCCGACGTACCCGACTTAAATTTTTACTCAACAAGAAATGCTAGATTGTGTACACACAGTTCTAGATCAATACTTGACGATTTTATTTGGCAATCGTCTGATGTACCCGACGTACCCGATATACCTGACTTGCTGCACTTGCACTTATTACTTCATACAAGAAATATAAGGCAGTGTACCACGAGTCTAGCTACCCTTCCGACCCAGTGTACGAATTGTACCCGGCTTCTCTAATGTACCCGGTCTACCCGACGTACCCGACCTGCTCCTTCTGAATATTCCTTGATAAAAGAAGTATTATACAGTGTATCACAAGTCTAGCTACCTTTCCGACCCGCTGTAAGCATTGTACCCGACAATGCACCCGACCTACCCGACCTACCCGACTTACCTACCACAGAAATTTCTTCTGACAAAAACTATGACACAGTACATATCGAGTGCAGCTACGTTCCCCATCAAATCCGTATAATGTACCCGATGTACCCGACCTACCCGACACCGACTAGCCGCAGGACAGGCGAATGGTTGGAGGTAGTTTTTCGGAACAGTTTCGCGCGGCGTTCTAAATAACGTTTCCCGCGTGTATACGTCGACGCGTCGCAGGTGTCAAGGCCCGGCAAAGGTCCGAGTTCCGTAATCATATAAACCATCCAGCCCGGAGCGGAGCGGATCGCAGCGCGGTCAGAACCAGAAGGCAGGCAGCCGCGTTAAAGGTCTTTACGTCTCGTTGCGCAAGAAGAATGTCGATCCATTAGGCCCAGGCCAGGCCAGCGTACACAACCGATCCGTGATCGAGCGTCGAGAGTATCGCGCGCGCGCGCGACCCGTGTCGTCGCGATCCATCGATCCGCGAACCGTGTCGCGAGTCACAGAGAGCGATTCCGAGCACCGGTATTTGGTGCCGTTTGATCTCGTCGACGGGAAATTTCACGGAGGAGGAACAATCGATACAGAAAAAAAATCTCGGACGAAACGGCGACGGGATAACGCGAGGGAAAAGCATTGTTTCATTAATGCCGCGTCGTTTCCCGCTACCAAACTCGAGCCAGCTAGTTTAGCATGCGGGTCGCGTAACCCGATGCTTGTTCTCGGGTCTAGACCGCGGGTAGCGTGGAATTTTGATCGCTGGCCCGCGGATGATGCTCTCCGATGAGGCGGGAATAATGCTCGAGGCTGACGCGACGCGATCTTTGTCAAAAGGACAAAGCCGAGGCGCTGTAGGCGTGTGCACTATGGTACACCCACCGAGGCTGACACGCGCGTGTACCCGCGGGAGAGAACTTTCTCTCGGCAAGGAGAGCGCGCGCCCCTTTATCGAGCAGGCATGCGAGACGCCGACACGGAACAATGTCGACGATACTCGCGACAGAACCTTTCGTGTACCGGAACGCTGCGATCTTTATTAGCGCGGGTACTCGCGGGTACGCACGGGTCGCTACGCTCGACGCAGATACTCGGATTCCAATCGATCTTTATCCCGAAGGCACCTAGCCGGGTACGATGTCGCGGGTACATCGCCTACCCGACGTACCCGACGTACCCGACCTACCCGCCACACGTGACCCAACTTAATTCATCTTAATAGGTTTGCTATTCTATATGATCTTTGACGATCTGTCTATTGTGCTCGTCGTACCCGATGTACCCGCCGTACCCGACGAGGTATAATATTGCATGTATCGAGGGTACCAGATGGTAACGATATACCCGATGTACCTCACTGTAAATAATATAGACTATGTACCCGATGTACCCGGTATACCCGACGTACCTAGGCGATTAAAATAGGGAAAATATACCCAGTGTATCCAATGTACCCGAGGATTCCTATACGCAATGCTGCATATACCGAAGATATCAGAAGATTGCAATCTAGCAATGTACCCAACGTACCCGGTGTACCCAGTGTACCCGACGTACCTGGACGAACAAAATAGAGAAAATACACCCAGTATACCCAATGTACCCGAGGATACCGAAAGATAATAACACATTTACCCAGGCTGCCAGACGATCGCAATCTACCCGCCATACCCGACGTACCCAGTCTATCGAAGGAGGCCCCGGGTCTTGCGCGGTCGTTTTTATTTCGAAGTCTATCGATTTAGCAGGTCTGGCTCGCGGATCTAATACGATGATCCTGGATCGAAGGAGCGGCAGTCGGCGGAGCCATGTGATTCACGCGATTCGTGAAAGTTCGGTTGCGTCGAGCGAAGAACGATTCGAAACCTTCTTGGAATTCCCGGGCGCGTAATTTGAGGATCCTTGAACAGTAAACGACCGGATCAGGGATATTTAGGGTGCAGAACGCGGCGGGAAAACGGATCAAATTTTTGCCGAGAATCGGAGCCGGTGACTAAGAGAAGTCTTACGGATCGGAGAAGTGGTCGTACGACTTCGAAACTATCGCCGGCTTCGACCGAAGACAAGGACACCTTCGGCTACGTCATCCCCTAACTCGTGCAACTAGTCCTGGGCCCGAAAGGCCCTGCACCGTTCGATCCTTTCGACATTTGCCAAACCTGTCTGCTCGAAGTGGTTCTCAACAATGGAGTGTTCTAAGATTCTGTAAAATTCTGGGCCTTGAGACTTTCGAGATTTTGGGACTTACAAGACAGGGCTTTACAATTGCTGAAAATCTGAAGATCACAGAGATCTTGGGTCCCAAAATCCTAGGTCCAAAAATCTTTAAATTTCTGGGGCATTAGGGACTCTGGGGTCAAGTATTCTCTAACATGGGATAGCTTCAAGTTCCTGCACAGATCGGGATATCAAAAATCAAGCTTGCAAAATTGATTCGGGGTCTTTAAAAACCCTAGGCCTCTAGAGTCCCCAATTTTGAGAGATTTGGGCCCGTAGGGACTCTAGGATCAAGTATTCTCTAACATGGGATAGCTTCAAGATCCTGCACAGATCAGGATATCAAAAATCAAGCTTGCAAAATTGATTCGGGGTCTTTGAAAATCCTAGACCTCTAGAGTCCCCAATTTAGAGAGATTTGGGCCCGAGTTCGAAGGATTCCGAGTCCCCTTGGGATCGTAGGCTCCCAAGAAACAATTCGAGTCGTACGATCCGCGAGGTTAGACCCCGTCCTGGGTTAGACCCCGCGAGTCTGTGACATTTACTGCTTTTGGGCCTGTCGTAGCAGCGGTGGCCAACTACTCTCGGAAGCGTTCGAGGGTCCCGTGGTTTCTAGAAGGAGCTATGGGGAAGAGCGCTCCTGGCAGATCGGAGGTCCGCGCTGGAATCAGCCATTGTCGTCCCGAGTCCCTCCTATGCGGCGACATATTCAATTCAATTCAATGGCGACCGGTTCAATCTCTCCGTGGCCGGGTCGAGCGATCCGAGCGTCGAGGCAGCAGCCAACCAAACAGTCGGTATCCCGACACGCGTACATCGAGTCGAGTGTCGAGCTACGTGGTGTCCAGTTTTCATGGCTCGAGTGGGGTGTGCTCCAAGTGGCCGTGGTGGGTGGCATATAAGTAGAGGCCTGCATTCGCCGCCGTTCTCATACCCTCACCACGTCCTTCGGCTACCTCTTACTTTTACTCCGCGCTCGAAACACGTATTTCTTTTTTTTTTTTCTTTTCGTCTTCCCGCCGCCGCCGCCGCCGCCACCGCCGCCGCCGCGCTGCTTCTCTTTCTCTACGCGAAGTCTCCTGTCGCTGGGCCAACACACACCCGCAAATCCGTATACATACATACAGACACACGCAAACGCACGCATACAAATACACACCGCTCTCTAGCTCGTCTCCCGGCTTAGGGAACCGGAGCACTGAGAGTGAGAGTGAACAGGAAGAGAGAGAGAGAGAGAGAGAGAGAAAGAGAGAGAGTGAGAGAGAGATTGAGAAAGAGAGAGAGTGTGTGTGTGTGAGAGAGAGAGATTGAGAGAGAGAGAGAGAGAGAGGAACCGAGTGAAAAATCGAGGAGGAAACGACGCGCGAAGAGGAGACGACGATGGTCGCGAGTGTCCGGTGACGATACTGATCGGTGTTCTCGTTCGCCAGTACCGCAACCGCATCCGAACCGCATCGGTCGACCGATTCACAGTGTCCGCGTACCTCACGATACACCGTCGCCGACCACCGAACACGGAGGGAAACAAGGATCGAGAGGGACTCGGACCGAGCGACGGCAGGACACGGACCGTTTCACGGCGTTTACTTCGAAACCGGACTAAGCATGTGGCTGAAATCGGCGCTACTGTGAGTAACAGATTTAGCTAAACGCGGCACGCCGGCCTCGTGACCTGTCGTCGGGCCCTGCATTTTAAGCTGCGGCCACACTCGACGACAAGCGGTCCCAGCGAAAACGATAGGGCCCCTCGCGTACGCCACGTGTACAATTCCGGGCGGAACTTGGAATTGTTTTGATTTGGGGGGTGGGGGGTAAGCTGCGTGTCTACTTCAGAATGGAGTTGTTCAGTTCAGGCCCAAAACGAGGATTTAGAAAGAGAATTTTATGTTTCGAATTTAGGGAATTGTTGCTATAGAATCAAATTACTTTCCTTCGGAGATGATCAAGTTGAGTATTCACTTGAGAATAGAATCGTTAAGGTGAGGCCCAGAAAGAGAATTTAGAAAGAGAATTTTATGTTTCGAAGTTAGGGAATTGTTGCTATAGAATCAAATTACTTTCCTTCGGAGATGA
>CM052084.1:11477489-11492880 GCA_028453745.1 Agapostemon virescens
TATGATTTTAAATTCTCATATTAAAATTCCTGACGATTTTAAGTTTTCATATTATTATTCCTGACGCCTTAAGTCGCCATTTTGAAGTCCCTGATGCTTTAAATCGACATTTTTTAAGTTTCTGACGCCTTAACTCGTCACATTACAATTCCTGACGATTTTAAATTTACATATTTAAATTTCTGACAATTTTAAGTTCTGGTATAACAATTTTAAGTTTGACTGCCACATCACCCATATATGGGTGACAGAATAATTTGTCCATGTTTAAAAATAAATTTGCACATCAATTGAGGTTGTTGGTCGGACAGTTAAAGTGTTAAACTTATTGTATTAGAATTCCTGACGACTGAACTCGTCATTTCTAATTTCCTGACGATTTAACTCGTCGCATTAAAATTTCTAACGACTAAACTCTCGATAGAAAAGTTCCTGTCCCCTTGGACTGGTCTTAGAAAAATTAATTAATCGATTCTCGATGGTTTCGCCGATTTTTCGAGATCGTTGAAATACGACGGTCGCGTTAACTGGTCGCAGACGTTAAAACAGGTGTTGCAAATCTGTTCGGCAATCGGTTCAGCCTTAATTACTGTGCATTGTCAATCGCGTGTATTAATGCGGTTGCTGGGTGCGATTATATTAATCCGTTGGTCGCATAAATCAGTCATTGCAATGCCGCCGGTGTGCAGCGAATCAATTATCATTAATCTTTGATCGCCGGGCCCGTTTAAATAGGTTTCGGCGGTTATAACGAATTGCGCGCGTCTGCTGGAAAATTGAAAAATTTCTTTCACCTCTGGCCGGAAATAGAGCTGCCGGCTTGCGGACGACGGGCCACGGTGAACCGCTGGATTCGACGAAAGAAACCAACGAGATGAAAACCGCAACGGGAACGAAATGGAACGGACACTCTGACTCGAGTGGTAACAGTTTCGCAGTGGGAACGAGACTGGCCATGCGAAAGTTTAAATAGACACCATGCCTGTTTCAGAAGTGGACCTCGAAGAGACGTCCAGGTGAGTTTCCACATCTGTTTCCCTATAATTGAAATCCTCTGAACAGCAGAAATTCGCCTGGCCATTTGTTGTGTAGAATTACTGACAATCTCTCTTGCCGGATTTACGAAATATCAAGGAACAGCGATGTCCCTCTTCAGGGAACTATAGATTTCACAATTTTGTATTTTCCGGGTTCAAAAAATTCCACTGCATGGTCCAAACAATAGAAAATATCTGTGCAAAAGTTTGTGTCACGACAATTATCCGATTTTTGTAGAAAAATTTCCAAAGTAACGCTAATGCGGAACCTGAGCAAATCCAGGTGCCTCTTCGAGCAATTAAAGGTGTCCCTCTTGGAGTAACTATAACTTCCTCGATTATGAGTGTTTCGGCTTACAAAAATTCTACTGCATGGTCCAAGCTATAAAAAACGTGTGTGCAAACCCCCGATACAATAGAGTTACCCGATTTCTGTTTAAAAAATTCCAAAGTGACGCTAACGCAGAACCTAAGTCAATCCAGGGGCCTCTTCGATCAATTAAGGGTGTTCCTCTTGGAGCAACTATAACTTCCACGATTATGAGTATTTTGGCTTACAAAAATTCTACCGTATGGTCCAAATAATAGGAAATACGTGTGCAAACCCCCGATACAATACAGTCACCCGATTTCTGTTAAAAAAATCCCAAAGTGACGCTAACACAGAACCTGAGCAAACTCAGGAGCCTCTTCAAGCAATTAAGGGTGTCCCTCTTCGAACAACTATAACTCCCACGACTATGATTATTTCGGCTTACAAAAATTCTACCGCATGGTCCAAGCTATAGTAAACGTGTGTGCAAAACCTCGATGCGAAACGAGTATCTGGTTCGTCCAAAAATATTTCTGGAGCTCTAGAAGACACATTTAAGTATCATCAATTAGATTAGATTTTCGTGCATTATTATGGAACGTTACCGCACGTACGAGTGAAATCGATCAAGATCCAATTAATCGATTAAAGTATCGCTTATGTTATCTCGACAGGAGGCACGCATTAATCGTTCGATAAACTATCAGGTGTGCGCGTTCACGCATTTCTTCGGCCGGCTTTTGATAATACGGAGAATCTGAGTTGTGTGCAGAAGAATCCATAAATATTCGTGAATGTTTAATCGAAATCCCCTGTCCTGAAAAGTGAGGGATCGATGGATGCGAGGGCTCGAACTTTTTCGCGAGATCGACACGGCGTTTAAACATTTCTCCCGTCGCCGAATGAATAATACATCGTATCGGCAAATATGCTCGGAAGACGTGCGCGACTAGAATTAATTGAAATCTTGAGTTCGATCAAAAATTCGCACTCGGTTGTTGTCGGTAAACAATCGATGTTTAACCACGCGCATTCTGCGCAGGCAAACGCGTTGACAGCTTTCGAATTATTAGCCGATCACTTGATCATTTGTTAATTCGGGTGGAATTGAAAGCAGGACTGTTTGATTCGCCTTCCACCCCGTGTTTACGGTAATTGTTAATCGATGCGTCCGATAATGGTTCCAATGGAGTCGAGAGCGCTATTTAGCAGATTCTGTTTTTTTTTTTAGAGAAATCGGATAACTGTTTTCAATTGAGATTTTGTGTACGTGTTTTCTATTATCTGGACCATACAGTGGAATTTTTTTAAACCGAAATACTGAAAATTGTAGGACTTACGTCGACGAGGGTCATGGGAAGATAATTCCTTAAGAGGGTTCTCTGGTCCAACGCGTCACTTTGGAAATTTTTTCAAAGAATCTAGATGACTGCTTTGCAACGAGGCTTTGCTGGAATATTTTCTATCGTTTGGACCATACGGTAGAATTTTTGTAAGCCGAAATAATCATAATCGTGGGAGTTACAGTTGTTCGAAGAGGGACACCCTTAATTGCTTGAAGAGGCCCCTGAGTTTGCTCAGGTTCTGTGTTAGCGCCACTTTGGGATTTTTTAAACAGAAATCGGGTAATTCTATTGTATCAGGAGTTTGCACACGTATTTCCTATTATTTGGACCACACGTTAGAATTTTTTAACGTCCAAACACTCATAACTGTGGAAGCTATGATTCCTAGAACAGGGGCCCTAATAATTCCTCAAGCTGGACCAGATTGCCATTTTCGAAATTAGCATTCCCAAATGCCCGGCGTAAAATGTGACTAGTCCTCCTATCACAGAGCACAATGCAAGATCCGACGGTTCAAATAATTATCACCCTTGGTAAATGACGATTAGATCAGCTGAATCCTCTCTTAACTCCATTGACCTAGAAATCCAACAATCGGTAGGTGCTTTCGATGTTCGGTTCGATCGGTACATTGTTTACCGAACCTATCGATCATCGATCCGATCTCGAAGATATTCATACAAATGCAATTAGCGAGTAGTCGATTGGTATCGGGTGTAGTATGCTTTCTTCGGGCCCGGTGGTGGCAGCAGCCAATTTTGGAACTTTTCCTTGATTCTTATCACGTCGTGTCGACGCTAGAGCCTCGCTACGTGGCAGATAAATCAATGATCGATCATCGCGACTGATGATCAGTTGGGAAATACGTCCCCCGAACGCCTTAATTCAAAATCGATGTTCGATCCGAAGATGCAGGCCGCTCGTGGTATAGTTCGCGAGGCATGCTCGTCATAACAATCGGCGCAATTGTTTTCCCGGTTCGATTAAAAAATTCCCTCGTCTCGGTGGTCCTCGCGACTGATCGAAAAAGTAATTGTCACGCTGCCACCCCTAACGGGAACATGTGGAAAAATTCTCTCAACGATAGGCGAACCGGTGTGCCGCCATTTCTATGTAAATATCGCGTTCCCACGGAATGCAAACCTCCGCGCGATCTGCCATGTTCCGAAAATTCCATTCCCGCAGCATTGCAACCGAAAAAAGGTCACCTGGGTACATTTTACGAGATGCACATTTCCTTTTCTCTTTTATCGCGACTCATCGTCGATCGAAAACCAATGTAGGAAAAATTAGTTTAAATGTGGCCATGATATCGCCGGGAATAGGTTCGTCACTGCGTAGGTTTCGCAAACATTTGCATTCCCGTTGAATTGTTAGCCGTAAAAATACAAAAATGTTGTTTTCCCCGCATGTTAGTTACACAGACACAACAATGGCCGTTCGAGGAATGTTGAATTTCGTTCAACCCTCGAATTCGTAATGTGAAACTGAATCGATTCCTTGTTCCGTGGACCAGAATATTTATTTATTCCCGGACGGTTGTTCAAATTCAATGGAAAAGAAAAAAATACACGGAATTATGGAATCCGGACATTGCAAACCTAGAATCATTTGGAATATATAGTAAATTCTGCATGGAAAATTTCGGAGGTTGTAAAAACCTTTGCCATTTTTTAAATTGACAGTAGAATTACCAAACAATAATTCCAACAGTATACATTGCTTTCTTTTAAAAGTTTAAAAGACGTACGTCCAGAAAATTTCTGATGGAAACATTTTTATAACTTCAACAATTGCGAAAGGAAAAATTAACCCTTCACATCCGAAGCGATTCCATTCGATAATCGAAACAATATTTTTACCTATAATAATTGTGCATAGTTTATTTCTTATCGGTACATATCGTATATCAATTACTACTACGTGGAATATGAAACCTTGCGATGTAAAAGTTATTTCCTCGTTTATTAGTTTAATAGTTTCTTTTCTTTCATGCATACGAAATTGCAAATGCACATCCATGCAAATCCACAAATTGTCAGAGAGATGGCAAAAATGTGTAGCCAGCGACGGGCAATGCTTCGAACAAAATAATTTGTATAATTTCCATACAATAAACGTGTGACCTTTTCTTTTATACAGAAATTCCGGTTTGTTATTTACATACTTGTTATACTAACATAAATGTTGTACAAACTTTGAATAACCGTAACCTTATTATTGTTATAATGTAATGTATATTATTTAAATAATAGTAAGGGAATATTTAAAGTTTATTCCCCAACATACCTATGAAATTAATTAGTACTACTCATACCAGCGATGTAAAAGCTATTTCCGAGTGTATTAGTTTATTTTCTCTCATACATATGATATATCAGTCAGTATTACTCGTGCTTGGAGCATTAAAACTTTTACCGATTTCTAACTGCAAACCGAGACTGTAGAAAATTGTTTAAATAATAGTGTAGCAACTTTTAAGTATTGATCCATCTCTGTTTTACATTTGACCCTTAGCACCCCAATAACTCCTCTGAGGCGTCATTAAGAATTGGCAAAATATTCTTCAAACCAATTTTTACACTACAATATTTGTATTCAAGAAGCAAGTAAAAATTAACATTAACAAATTTGCTATGCACGAAAGGAAATGGAACCAATGGAATTATTCTAGATAAAAAAATGTCTCGTGTTAGTAATTAAAATTGCTTGTAGAGTAAAGGGTTAACGGTACCGTAGGTACAATTATAATTCGCGAAGAAAATGGAGTCCTGAAGAATTTGTCTTTCGCGTTGATATTCTTTCGAGCCTTGCAAAAGTTGATGCCGTGAATGCACGGTTGAATCAACGATGCAAGGAGCATTTGTGTGAAGATTAACGAGATGATTCGAGCAAATGATCGGGCATTCGTGACCGGGAGGAGCACGGCGTCCAAAATGGCGGCCGTGCGCGGGAAAACAAATGTGCTTCGTCGAGTAGTGGAAAAGTTGCGGCGCTCGGTCCGGACGTTTCATGAAATTAGGCCGCGGCCGGGAAGTTTTCGCCGGGTAGAAGAGCACACGAAACAAACTTTCCGCGATTTGTTTCAGAATGATCGAACACCGTGACGCGATCCTCGGCGAGATCCGCGGCAACGAGAGTTTCATGCGGAACGAAACTCTGCTGCGGAACGTTTCCCTAATCGAGGACTACATCTTCGACAGAACCGACGTACGAGTGATCTTCATCACGCTCTACACGGTCGTATTCGTCTGCTGCTTCTTCGGTGAGTCCGTCACTCAACCTACTCAACGATCACGGCAATTCCTAATCGATTATGCCAAAGCAACGACTCCAACCATCGTCCCGAAACAAAATGGAGGTCTCGCGAAACGTTGATTATCTTCGATCTTCTGTAACTTTGCGAAAAAAAATCGTACGACCGTGCACCTGAGCTTGTTTCAAAGGGTAAAGCCTCTGCTTTGACATCTCCGAAATCGTTTTCCCCAAAAAAATTTATTTCGACTTTGGGACAGGTGAAAAGTCAAAAACGCGTTTACTGGAAATTAATGAAATTCTCGCGAGTTTCACCGACTATGCTGAAACGAATAAATTTTTTTACGGATTCATTTTTGAACGGTTTTACGGGGCGGAGATTTCCCTTTAATTTGGCTGTACAGAAATTGCTCTGCGATTTTTTGTCGCGAAGTTAGCGTACTTTTGATCGACGTGTTTCGTGTTTCCTTGGAAATGTGTGAAACGTGAATAATAATTCCGGGCGAACGGTGATTAAGGAAACGTTACTTTGCGAGATATTAAGAAAGCGTAGCGTTTTTGCAAATTCTGCGAAGGCAGACGAACTGTTAACCTTTTGCGCTCGTAGCCCGTGTCTGCTTAAATATTGTTATGGCGATGCTTAGTGGCGCCTTGGAAGCGCCATTCGAGCGCCGCGGGTTAATTACGTTAATGGGGCAGCGCTTTTGACAATCATTCCGGTGTAATTGATATTAATGTCCCGACACGAGCGCGCGCGGCTCGAAGATCCGAGTTTTGCAGCGCGTACGGAAAAGCGGAGGAAGAAAGGAGCAAGATGAAAGGTATCCGTGTCCCCATAATATTTTTCCGTTTCGTTTTGTCGTCGCCGAGAGTGTTTCATTTAGCTGAGCAGCTTAGGCGGCGCGAGGACCGTATCATATTCTTTTTTCTTCTTTTTTTCGTTCCCCGAGCGCGGACATAACGAATTTAGCAAAGTGGGGAAAGCAACGGAAAGAGATATTGCCCAAACAGAGTTGAACGTTGAATGTGATATTCCGTTGGCAGCGCTCGCGGGACCGGACTAATTCTTAATTAGAAAATAATGGCGAGTTTCTCGAGGGCCGAGGACTCGCAATTAAAAACTAACGAAGACCGGATACACGGCGTCGACACGACCGAATTAAGATTTATCGACGAGCCCTGGCCCCGTAAACAAAGCGCGAATCGATAACGTCGATTCCTCCGCGCCCGTCCCAACCGGAAGTCCTCTGGGTCTCGGCCATTCGTTTCCAAGCCGTTCCAGCCCCGCTCCACGCCAATTTGTTTTTCAAATCAGCCGCCCTCTCCGAAGAAACGCTCGCACACGCGTTCCCTCGCGAAATTAACGGTCGCGTGAACGCTCGTTGCGTTAACGATCGAAATAAACTTGGAAAAACAGATTTTACGTTTTCTTTTCGAATCGTACGGCGATCCACTCGTGCGAATTATTTAAACGACTCCGGAAGTAACCTAACCTCGAAATTGTAGGAGATTCGAGTTTGAAAAGGGCTAATTTTCGAGTCACCCTGTATGGAACTGTGGACTGAACCGTTTGGCAGCATCGATTTTTCATTTCGCCTCGGCAAATAAAATTCAACAATGCCTTTTGTTGCGTTGTTGTTTAGCTGCGCGAACGAAAAGCCTTTGTGGACCAGTTAAGAGCATCTTGCGGAAAATTATTCAGTCGAACGAGGAAGTTCAAAAATCATTTAGCGAGGGGAAAATAAAACGTTGATCGTTGAAGCTTTGGGAAAATCCGTAACGCTCGTACCGTGGATCGCGATCTCTTGCTGTAGCCGGCAGGGTGTGTTTATTCGTTTGTTCTGTATTTCCATGGAACGCAATTGTCGTGGTGAAATTGCTTTTTTTCGTACGCATCGTAAACTCGCAGAGCGGGATGGCCCGCTAACGGGGGAGACGGGGTGGTGGGCGGGGCGAGAGCAAAAAGGCAGTCGAAGCGCGCCGCGAAAAACAAGCAGCAGATATGATTTGTTCCGAATAAGCAACAAGACGACAAAGGGAGGAACGGAGGATGGAATAGTGGGGGGCGAGGCACGAAGAAAAAATTCATCGCAGAGGCGACAAAAAGCATCGGGAGAGAGGGGTGGGGCAGGGTGTGATCGTCGCCTCTGTAAAATTGCTTGGCAGATTAAATTTTGCATCCGGGCCAAGCAGACGTAGTGGTCGGTGTGCGCGGACGTTGCTCCATGAAAGTTCAATTAACTCTGCAAAAAGGAAAACGCGAGCGAAATTGTTCGAGAAGCCTAAAGCGAGTAGGTGACGGAACGATTCGTGTACAAGCCCCGCCCACTCTGGTTTTTACGCAGTTTTAATCGGTCGTAATCGCCGGGCACCCAGAAATGGGCTGAAATAACGGATCGGCCGAGATCGCGACGGATTTTTCAAGGATCCTTTCACGGCCGCCGAGAAATCCGGGTGTTTGTAGAGCGACGGCGAGGCGAACGGCCGCCTTAACACGCTCGATGGGCTTAACGATGGTAATTACGTCTCTGTCCGGAGCGCAAGATGGTCGCGGAGTGCAGTCCGCCGCGTCAAAACTTTCGCTGAATTTTACTCGATTAGAGAACTTACGCGTCGTTAAACTGGATAATTGAGGGTCGGCAAGAATGAGCGCGTGGCATCGCCGTGCCCGGTAATCCAACGATCCGGATTAAGAAGAAACTATTGGTGCGAACGGGGACTTAAACTTAAAAAATGCGAGGACAATTTTCTAAGCACTCGGTAGGAAGGGCTATTGCGAAAGGGCGGAGCGTTTCTCCCTGTCAGATTCGTGGCTCCGCCTCGATGGGGCAGGGCTTGACCATTGCGGGCAGTAGTCCAGCCTCCGCGTCGTGGTGGGGAGCGCACGCACCTTCCCAGCTGGTCACGCAACACCGGTGGGCGTGCCCCGTCGACTGGCCTCGTTCCGTATTCAAACGAGAACGACGACACGCGTATAAAATATGAAACAAAGCGTCCTTACGATTGAAATTCGAACCGAGCGTTTCTCCAGGTCTTAAGTATATCGCGCTGTACAAAGCGAAGTATTAGACGAACCGAACCAGCAGAAAATCGCGGCACTCGACGAAGACTGCCTCGGCCTCTCGCCTTTTCCCACCCACTCGCTGCGAATTTCATTGCAGGCTGACTCGCCTATGCAAACCTCCATCCGCTCCTCAAAGTCGACTCGGAAAATACGTGAAACTTGACGCTCGAGGAGGACTTCTGTCGAGTTTCGTTTTAATCTCTCTAATCGTTATATAACGTCGCCGGTCGGTTTAACCGAAACTCATTATACCACCGCGGATGTCACCGGACGAAATCATGAAATGCGGGCGGTGGACGGGGTGGAGGGTCTGCGAAAGACGAATGGAGGAGGGGGAAACTGCATTAAGCATACCGCCCACTCGAACAGGTTTTAATAGGATTCAATTCGCCCGTTCTTGCTTCGCGACTCTTCCGTTATTCGACGACTTTTTCATCCAACTTTCCGTCGACACAACGGCGGCCCGCCTCCTTCGGCTCCCGCCGGTCGACGCCCCACCCCCGGCCGGCCCTCTTTTCCACTCCGGGCAGCAAATGCTATTTCTCTCGAGTTCCGTAATCTCGTTACACCGCAAAGTGTTTACTCGCAAGGGGGAGGCGGTTCTGGAGCGGAAGTCGCTTTGAAGCGTGTGCCGACAGCAAGCTTGAGCGTATTTCGCGCACGCGAGACCGCGGCGAATTGCCCTTAAAAATAACCGCACCCACGATCTCTCGCTCGTCGACAAACCTCAACGGAATTTCCAGTTATTGAGAGCAAAAATGGAGGGAATGTTATTAACAACCGTTAATGGAACGCGGTAACCTCGCTGTACCCAGCGATAAATGCTTTAGACCTCGTACCCGACACCCTCTCGCCTTTAATGGATCTCCAACAGCACTTCTTTTTGTTGCAAGGGGTGGGGAAAATGCATTGACGCCCCTCCCCCAAGATATTAAACGTGATGTAGTCTCTCGTTCATACCGACACGACAAGGAGGACCGACTATTCGCATTACTCTCCGCCTCCAACAGCACTGCACACCGAATGCAATCTACGCTGGGCAAAATAGTATTTTTGGAAATTGTGGAAAGCTGTTGCACATATCGAAATACTATTTTTCAGCAAGGACTGGAAACGAACCTACTGTAGGCCCCGAATTAATCGACGCACATCGGTAAAGTAGAAAGATCGACGAACAGTTCTGCCTTACCGATTTCATCGCTAGAGCGCGCTACTTGTACTCGTTCAAACATGGCGTCTTCTTCAGAGTACACCGAGGAAACTACGTACTTTATAAACTTTAGAGACGGTTCTACAACTTGATTCGCGAATATATAAAACTCTCACTGCCCGTTTCTCGAACAACGCTGGTTTCAAGTTCACAGGTGCGGCATTCGCCTCGAAAGATCGAGTCAAAGTTCTCATGTGAACAGATCCAACATGGCCGCCGTGTATTCGAAACTGCAAAGCTTAAAATGCGCACCGAGTAACAAGGATTCCGAGGAAAGGGACGAAACTGTTTAGAATGCTCCGGGGCGAAAGAGTTCGCCGATTCTACGCTGTTTTCTTTTTCCGACTGGGACGTATTCTCTCGGCACCGCAGACTAGGGGAGAACGACGAGCAACTTTTTGATTGTCGGCATTCAGTCGTCGAACGGATCTAGGACAAGTTGCTCTATCGAGCGCGAGACGGAGCTTAAGTTATGGAAATCAAGTAGAAACGTGGGAAAATTTTCGACAGGGTTGCGCGTATACAAGCTGATCTAAAATTCCGTTCCTCTTGCTAATCTCCTCGTTAGATTCGTCTCGACGAACGCATGTCCTCAGAAAATGTTGCTGGACTTAAAGTTGATCGAGAAACATCAGTTATACATTTATTCCGGGCTTGCTTCACGCTCGCGCGATTCGATCGATTTAGTCTTGAGCAGCTTGTACGTTTCCGCGACCGAAAGTAAGAGCAAAACTGAAGGATCGTCGAATAAACACGTCGAGCTGGCGTGGAGGAAGCATATCGACCAGGACAATCGCAAGAAAATGGAAAGGTGTCGATAGCAGTGCAGGTGGAACGACGCGACATGCGAATATTGAATCGCGTGCTCGCCTTTGACAGAGCCCGTCTGGTAGCATAATTTCTCAGCGACAGCCTTTAAAAAGATTCCACGACAGCGACGAGGTTCCCATTTACAGATGTCTGATCGAGTTTATCGCGATCGACGCGAGACTCCCCCGAGTTTCGACCGGGCTCGTTCCGAATGGAACAATCGGCGTCATTGTACCGGGCCAGACCTACACGAAACGGGATTTGGGAACCGCGAACCCTCGGAATACGTAGTGAATTAATTGGAAACGACAATGGCCACGCGCCAAAGATGTTAATCCATAATCTTTTGTTTCCGTTCGCGCCTCGGGTTTATTAAATTGCTAATTAGCAAATCACTGAACTGGAGCATACGCTAAAATCAACTTCGGCCTGGCATACGCTTGTGCAGCTGCCGCGTCTAATTAGTTTACTCTAGTTAGAGCTATCCGAGCGGAACATAGAAATATGCGCTGACACGTCTTTCACCAGGCGCGCCGGCTCGAACGCAGTTTTCTAACAAAAGCCTTGGGAGAGACCTAAGACCATGGGAGTGGTCTTAAGCGAGCTCACAGTCGCGAGTTCGAAGCACTCAACAACCATAGACGTTCGGTACGTACATTTATTTCCTCTAAATCGGATTCCCTTTGGGCACGAGCCGCAACGATCGACCAATCGTAAGCGATCGCTTAGTCAGCCCTCCTCCCCACCCCCGGTCGTCCATTGACATAACGGCGAACGCGGCCGTTGCAGCGCCGCCATCAATAACCCATAGACTAACTTATCCAAAGCAAACTGGTCCATAGACGAGCATAGATTGGCACGTCTCAATTTATCGTCTCGACTCCCTCGAGATGGTCGATAAAAGCTACGGTTCGATTCCGAGGGAGCCTCGATCCTCGGCGAAGCAACCCTGCACGCCCGTAATGTTCGATTTACGACGGAGGGCCCCTGAGCGTATGTAAATGGGAACGAGGCCAATGCGATTCCGCCGGAGTTCGCCGTCGCGGATCTCGAAGAATCGTGGAAACTTTGTAATCACAACTATCGCGCGGATGCTTCCGGGGCTGCTCGGAGCTAGGTACGCGTTAGATATCTTATAGACTGCATAGCTTGCCCGCCGGAGCGCTTCCTTCGCTCCGCTGAAATCGAGAGCGCTGGAGCCACGCCTACTCGGCGCAAGCCACGCCTGCTGCGGGGCGTGCTCTTCCAAGGCGGGCCGCACCTAGGCTTTGGGCAGGTTACGGGTGGAATGCAATGCGGGACACACTGGTTTGGATGCGGGTGCTTATTCCCAGTGTGTCTCAGTAGTGTTAGAATGGACTGCAGCCCGTAAGACCACGCCCACTTGGGACAGTCTACGCCTTCTTCAGACCTAACCCAGCCCACAACTGCTCAGACTAGACCACGCCTATTCTGAACAGTCTCCCCCAAAGAAATACCAAGTTGAACTGTCTTTTCAGGCAATCTGATGGTTATCTTCGTGGTGAGCTTCTCTCGCCGGCTGCGCAGCATCACGAACTTCTTCCTGGCGAACCTAGCTGTCGCGGACTTTTGCGTAAGCGTGTTTTGTGTCTACCAGACGTTAACCAACTACCTGGCGAACAGCTGGCAGTTGGGCGACCTGCTCTGCAAGGTCTACATGTTCGTGCACGCACTGTCCTACACCGCGAGCGTGCTGATCCTGGTGTTGGTCTGCGTCGAACGATATCTGGCGATCGTGTATCCGATCAAATGCAGATCGGTGTTAACACGACGACGCCTGAGGCTGATAGTGGGCGTCGTCTGGCTGATGGCGGCAGTGTACGCCTCGCCGAGGTTCTTTTACGTTGAGACGGTGAGCAACAGGCTGAACACCGGGGACGTCGACATCATCTGCATCGCGAACATCAAGAAGCACAACAAGAACGTCCTGGACGCGGTGAACCTGGTCTTCCTGTACCTTCTACCACTTGTTCTGATGACCTGCCTCTATTCGAGGATCGCGGTGGGACTGTGGAGGAGCGGGGCTACCTTGGCTGCACCTGGCATGGCTAGAACCAAGCGTGGAGGGGCCCAAAACATGCACAGCTCTGGCAGGAACGTGCTGAGGGACAGGCGGGGCGTGATCAGGTGGGCATAGCCTAACTGTAACTTCAATATTCAGGTTTATAGTCCGAGTCGTACGGTAAAGATATTAGAATTCGTCGCGGCTACGGTTCTTTCTCGTCAACCTAGTGTTAACGGCACGTTGTAAACGCAATGACCTTCAAACGACCTTGGAGTCAGAAATATCAATGAAAGCAAGGGCAACGCGGGCTGTTCGGTAAACGGAGATTCTTACGAGTACTCGAATGGACTGGGGACATTAATTTTTCCAGGATGTTGATCGCGGTGGTGATGATGTTCGCCGTGTGCAACCTGCCGCAGCAGGTGCGGATCGTCTGGAGACACTGGGACTCCAGCTATGACAGGACGTCCGATTTCAGCACGCTCCTCACCCTGTCCACGTTCCTGATCTCCTACACGAACTCCTGTCTGAACCCACTGTTGTACGCGTTTCTGTCCCGCAATTTCCGCAGGGGGATTCAGGAGCTGTTGCGCTGCAGAGGATCCAGAAGTCGTGCCGTCAGCCTGGCCATGGGTTGCACCAGGGACACTCAGACGAGGCAGGAGAATGGGCTTACCACTACTCAACCCCATAGTTCCGTGGTACAACTCAGTTCCGTACGCGACAGTCCCCGAGGCTCAAAGACTATCGTCAGACAGGTCACCTGCGAGAAGATTTCCTGATCCGAAGTCTCTGAAGTCGCCAGGACCGATTATGCTGAAACGGAGCTGACCTAGACCTTGGTTTAGAACGGTGAAGATGAGGTAACTATCAGGCGGATCTTTGTGAAATGTTCAGGATCATTGGACTCGTGTCCAAGGGACGTGCATGCATTTTTTGGTTTAGATATGTGTGCTGGAAGCAGCTGTACAGGGTGATCTACATGAATGTAGCGTAGAGGATAGTTGCCTGGAGTGAAAGCATTTCCGAAATTGGTAAATATATCTACAGGCTTTTAGCTTGGGGATTCGGCGTCAGTCGTATGTACATCGTGTTGGGGCTCGAAGCTTAAGATGATTGCTTCTGGTATCGAAGACGCGAGGGAAATCTTGAAATTGCTGAAAAACCATGATGAGAGTACTGGAAGAAAGTGCTAGTGGGGTGAAATTCGATCGGGACGTCTAGTGAATATGAAACAAAGTGATGTGGACCGTCGGTAACAACTTCAGTCGGACGACGAGTGAAAGAATGTGGGATACTCTTTCCGTCGGTAATAAATTAGATCGGTAGTACAGTCGGTAAAGTTCCAAACCGGTTGGACGATCGGTAAAACAGTCTGAATCGGTTCTACGGTCGGTACCTCGCTCGGTAATGTTCCAAATCGGTTAAGCGATCGGTAATACGGTCGGTAAAATAGTCTGGATCGGTTCT
Organism: Agapostemon virescens; assembly: GCA_028453745.1. Classification (NCBI taxonomy): domain Eukaryota; kingdom Metazoa; phylum Arthropoda; class Insecta; order Hymenoptera; family Halictidae; genus Agapostemon; species Agapostemon virescens. The sequence continues at coordinate 11,492,021 of CM052084.1, forward strand.
GCGAAAGGTAACACGGTCGGTAATGTTCTGAATCGGTTTTATGATCGGTAATGCGATCGATAACGTCGGTGATCGTTCGTATGATTTCTAACTCGATCGGTAACACACTGAATCGGCGATTCTCGTGCTGATCGAGTGCAACGCCGTCGGAGAGACGACAAGACACGTATGTAGGCTACGTAAATGTTGCAAATCCTTGTGGAGTTCGTCGAATAAAAAGTGTACGTCGCCGAGACACCAATTCCGCTGGATTTCGCCGGCTTTCGCTGGCGACAGACTGCACGTTCGTCCGACACGGCGCTCAGAAATGCAAACGTTGAATCTTTTTAAGGTCCTCACGATCCCGCACAGATATTCGGGGCAATTCTAAGCCGTCAACTCCCTGGTGACAGGGAACTCGCATTAGTTTCTCCCCAGTGTGGACATTTGGCACCGGTACAAGTGATTTCGTCGCGGAACTACCCTCCTCTTAGACAATACTTTCCTGTGTGGGCACGCAAGGCTGGTTGGTGGTAGCAAGGAAAGACTGCGGAGTAATATACTTCTATTGGAACCCGCAACGGCTTGAACATGTTCTGCGGTTATCCGATACATCGATGCCAGCCGCCCCGAGGTACTTATTGCGTTGGTTTCGGATGGGGACGAGTGAAACTTCAGCCCGCAACGGTCCATGAATAGGAACAAGAAAGTTCGGAGCCAAACCCATCATTTTCCCAATAGCCACGGATGCAAGACATCTTCGCGAACACGTAAGTAGCCGTTAATGATCCAATGAACATGACAAAGTCGTGCCACGGCTATAATTCGATTCCGATCGATCTAAAATTTGGCATACATTCTGCCTATCCATCTAGAAACGT
>CM052084.1:11497880-11519540 GCA_028453745.1 Agapostemon virescens
ATTAATTTCTCAGAAATAGATAATCATTTTTAAGAAAAATGGCAACGTTGTCATATCGGATTCTGGTGTCAGTCCATTCTAACAGCATCACACTTCTCCTAATCACAATTCAATAATAGGAAATCGACCATAATTAGCAGAAACAACGCTTAGGAATTAATTCATCAAAAATGTGGCATCATTTTTTAAAAAATGGCAACGTTGCCAAGTCGAACTGCAATATCAGCCCACTCTATCAGCATCACACATCTCCTAAACGCAATTCAATAATAGGAAATCGACCATAAAATTAGAAGAAACAAAGCTTGCGAATTAATTTTCAAAAATAGCTGATGATTTTGAAAAAATGGCAACGTTGCCAAGTTGGGCCTCGAAAGTCAGCCCACTTTTCCAACGACGCGAATCGTCTGCGACACAGAGCATTGCGAAACGTATCGTAATTGGCTGAAACAACATTCGCGAATAATTTCAGCAGAAATAGTTAATCGGCTTGGAAAAAACAACGACGTTGCCGTCGCGATAAGGTTATTTTCCAGGCGAACACGATAACACGGTCCGCTGGGGGTAGAGCACGCGAAGATCCGAGAACGTGTTCGAGTAGGCAAGGATCCTAATCGACATCAATCTGTCGACACGTTTTAAAACATGTTCAAAGTTCGCCGGCGTAAATGGAAGACGTTATCGGACCTAATGAAAGCGAAACGGAGGTCGAAGGGGGAAGAGACGTAGCGTGATAACGGCGTGACGATTATTATTGTTGCTACGTCGGACCCCCAGCAGAAAGTTGCGTCACCCGGATGACCTCCCAGTGGAAAATACAAATGATTTCGCGAATCTTGAAATTTTTCTTCATTTCATCGTGCATACAGAAAATTAATATTTCAAATTAAAATTAATCTTACTTATTATTCCATTAAAATTAATGCTGTACTGAAAATTAATATTGCTATTAAAATTAATAATGCTTAAAATTAATATTACTTATTATTGAATTAAAATTAAAGCTATGCTGAAAATTAATATTGCTATTAAAATTAATACTGCCTAATATTAAATTAAAATTAATGTCCTACTTAAAATTAATATTGCTATTAAAATGAATAGTGCTTAAAATTAATATTACTTATTATTAAATTAAAATTAACAGTGCTCATCATTAAATTAAAATTAATAGTCTTCACAGAAATTAAATACAATAATTATATTTAATATTTAAATTTCAACACCCCGGCAGTCGACGGTTTCCAAATGAAAAATATTTATCGTCCCCCATCTAGGTGTACATCTAAATGAACTGTACGCTGGAAAACATTTCTATTCATACTGTTTTAAAAATATTTCTATTAATTCGCCTTTGTAAATTATTCATTTCAAAACGTTGAAGGGTAACGACAAAGCACCCTCCTCCGCATTGTGCTTCAAATTAATTAAATTGTTTCCAGCCGAATAATAATGCACACACCTTTTTGTTTAACATTTTTAATTGAATTACTTTTCCCGCGCGTTCTTCAAAGGACTCGATCGGTTCACATCGAGAAGAGAATGAATATTTTACAGGATTCTAAATGTTATCGATCGCAGGTCGAGATTGGCATCGATACCGATCAGCCCTTCGGCTAAACGTTTCACCTAGACTCCGACAGGTGTCGTTTCTAATCGCTGGAAGGACCCAGAGCCTGGACTGGCCAACAAAATATTTTCAGTTCGACAGAAAGCGATCCTGGCGAACCAATTTAATCCTACAAAATGTCCCAAATCGATATACAACTGCGAAACGTATTTAACCAGCAAAAACGTCCCGGTAAACATTCTAAAATTTCTACAAAATAATAATTTTCAACTTGTACAAGCTTGTATATTGTATCTGTGATTATTTCTATTTCTCTTCGGGTCGAAAGAAGTTCAGAAAAATTAATTTCGAAAGGAATCATCGCCGGACGCGTTTCCAAATAATTTCTAAATAATTTCCAAACGATTCAGGAGACGGTCGATCGGTGCCAAGCGGATGCCCTAGACGGATCTCGCCGGATCGCCGGAGGACGCAGCGATTTTCTAAAATTCACGAGGCTGGTTTCCATCGAACCGTGATCTCGGGCCCGATTTGCATGGTGGTGGGGACGCCGCTATAAGAAGATTAATCGCCGACCGGGAGAAAACAGTCCTCTGTTGGATCGACGATCAACACCGGGCTCCACGATCGTGTCCGAGGGATCGCCGCGTGCAACCGCAAGTGTACTTAAGTAAAGCACGAGGTATGTCGTGTCGCGATCCACGGATCGATGACAGCAGCGGTCACTCGATCCCGCGGGTTTCCTGGTTTACGTAACAGATCATTAAATTACACTCGCGTTGCACTTGCAGTAAACTCACGCTCGAAACCGTTCCAACCGGCGATTATTTAGAATTTTCCAAAAGTCACTTCCGCGTGCTCGGAATCGAAAGGAAGAGCAAGCAATTTTACGCACGCGTTGGCCCCGAGTCCTCATGCCGTTAATTTCGCGTTGGAACGGAACAGAGGGTCACCGGGGACCCGGTCATGGGCAAGGGGGAATTCGCGAGGCGTCCGATAACGGAATCGTAAATTAGGGGAACCGAGTCGGATTGAAAGGACTCTCGGCAATTCTCGATCGTATCGGTTCGGAAAAGCGACGCCACGTGCGCGTCGCAGATTTTTATCGGCGGCTGTGTGGAACGGAAAGTTCGTGCTGATTTTCGGTAGGTGGCATAAAGACCATAAAGATGTACTAGAATTACCGAAAACAAATGACACGCAGTTTGCTACGCTAAGTTGCCCGAAACATGGGGGAGAAAGGTTGTGGAATAGAATGGCGCTTGTATATTAGGTTATCGTAAGGTATTATTAGATAAGAAAATCGTCTTTAATTTTCATAAAAACGAAGGAAATTACTTTTCGAACAATTAAATAATTTAATAAATATATACCGAAACTTAACGCTAAACCTACCGAGCAGTAAACTTGGCTAGTGTTGTATTCTGATATAAAAATGACAAGAATTAATGTATTTGGATTTTCTGCAATTTTTATAACAATGTATGTTGGAATAGAAAAATCCATCGAATCGATTTCTGCGAGGACAATTTTCTAACGTCACTAATTGTAAAATAGAAAATCCGGAAAGGGTAATTAATTTATGGTAGGTTCAGTGTTAAATGCGTTGCGTTTTAATCTTCCGTTAAAGTCGTACGAACTTTCCGGACAGCCGAATATACGGCAAGAGGCTTCGTTTTGTTTACCGGATCGCTAGAAATCGGCGTAAACATACTGAAACGGTCTCGTGTTTGTTCAAGGATAACATGTCGGCTAGAATCAAGAGCGTTCTGATCAGCGATCCTGTGGACGCTCGTTGCAGCGAGTTGCTGACTAGCCACGGGGTCCCGGTCACTGCCAAAAACAAGCTGACCCAAGAACAACTTATAGCAGAGCTTCAGGTAAACGGAATACCCCTCCATCTATCGTTCGCACATCCTCGGACCCTGGAATCTTCAGATCAACATCCGACGACTTTCTCTCTTGCGTTCTAACCTCGAATAATTCAGCGAATTTTCAGCGCGAACAACTGCGAATCTGAAAGTCGTTTTTCTGCATCGTTTTTGGTTCTGAAGAAATTTAATGTTTAAGGAAAACTTATGTTTTCGTGGAGTTAGGAACAAGTGCGTACATTGGGGTGTCCGGTAAGTTCGTGCCAATTTATATTCATTTTTAATAAATATATATTGAATGAAAAAAAAAACAAAATCGGCACGAACTTACCGGACCACCCAATACCTTTAACACTAGAACTACCGCACCAGTCAAAATGACTGTTCCGTAATTTTGACTTCCGCAATTTCAGAAATTATAAAAGTATCTTCATTGGAAAATTTATTACTCGGTAATTCTAGCGTTAAACATTGTTTAAACATAGCGGCCACCGTTAAGTACGAAGCTTCGGGGCTCGGTAATATTTCAAAATTTAATTGGATCGGTCACGAATGATGTACTGCCCCCCTCCTCCACCGTTCATTGAACATTTCCAGTCAGCGAGAAAAACCGGTGGTACTTTGGGGTCACTTCTAATTCGTTATCCTTTTTAAGGACTGGTTATTCGGTCGCGCCGCGTGTAACGTTGACAATTCATCGATATCCGGTGTCTGGATCGCATGCAGACTTTCCAACTGGCCTACAGCCCTTCTCTCGCCCCTTCCCCCCGGCGGTTATATGAGTTAATTGGTTGCATTCGAGCGATCGAACCGGTTCGAGCCAGTTCGTTCGGCGAGAGAGAATACCGGTTAGCAGAGTGTACGGGTCGTTGTACTTATCAATCAGTTTGAACGCTTCCCCCACCCCTTTCGCCAGAGTGCCGCATGATCCACGATGTATCCCGCCGTCGATAAGCACATGCTATCGACTACCGCATTGTTGAGCAATCGTTCTTTCTTCTTTTTTACAAATTTTTTTTTCACAACGTTCTCTTAAACAATTTTTTGGGCTCTGGTAGAGAAATATTGAGGAATCACCTAGCAGCACACCGTCCCATTTTGCTTTTCTGTTTGTTTTTTCAATCAAGTCGTCAGGCACGAAGCAACGTAATCAATTTTTCACTGTCTTCTGCAGAACCACGACGCACTGATCGTTCGGTCGGAAACAAAAGTGACCAGCGATGTGTTCAAGAGCTGCCCCAACCTTCGAGTGGTCGGCCGAGCTGGTACAGGAGTGGACAACATCGATCTCGTAGCTGCCACGAAGAACGGAGTTGTTGTTCTGAAGTAAATTTTTGTTCTACTTTGTTGAAATTGATTTACAATCTCGAGTCTTTAGTTTAGTCCTGGGTCTGCTAGAGGTAAGGCTACCTAGCAGACCTTGCTTTAGTATATATATGAATCAGAGGCGGATCAGGTACTAGCGAGAAAGTCTCGTCCTATTGCCCCTCTGTCGTTGAGCGTGGTTGGTAGAGCCGCCACAAGTCGTACAAAGTACTTGACACTTCTTTCAAGAATACCCTCATAATTTTGCTCTCAGCAGCCTTTAGGGCATTCTCCATAGTTTCTGACCATACGATTATGTTTCAGCACACCTGGCGGGAACAGCATCAGTGCCTGCGAGCTAACGTGCGCGTTGATCTCCGCATTGGCACGGAACGTAGCCCAAGCAGCAAGCGCCCTTAAAGAGGGACGATGGGACAGGAAACTGTACTCCGGCTTCGAGCTGTCCGACAAGACCCTAGCTGTTCTAGGCATGGGTCGAATCGGTCGCGAAGTAGCCCGGAGGATGCAAGCCTTCGGGATGAAGGTGATCGCGTTCGATCCGTTGCTCACAACTGAGGATGCGGAACAGTTGGACGTGGAGAAGCTCAGTTTGGATGAAATATGGCCCCGGGCGGACTACATCACCGTGCACACGCCCCTGATTCCTCAAACCAGAGGTAGGTTTTAACAATTCTGTAATTAGACAGACACTGTTATCGCAAGCTAATATGTTGTTGTTGTTGTTGTTGTTGTTGTTGTAGATCTCATAAACGCTACCACCCTGGCAAAATGCAAGAAAGGTGTGCGCGTGGTGAACGTGGCCCGCGGGGGCATCGTGGATGAGGAAGCGCTCCTCAACTCTATCGAGGCTGGCCACTGTGGCGGCGCTGCTTTGGACGTATTCGCCGAGGAACCACCCAAAAACCCAGTCACCTTGAAGCTGATCGCACATCCGAAGGTCGTCGCCACTCCTCATCTTGGTAAGGCCACAATTCATATTAGGGAAGCCAATTTGTCCTGGACCTAGAAGTACACTTAAGTAAGATTTACACAAGGTCTAAATGAACCTACGCTAAGTCCCAACCGAGGGTCCCAAAAGAACATTACCAATCGTTAACACAAAATTAAATCCATTGCAGGAGCGAGCACAGCAGAGGCCCAAGAAAGAGTGGCCGTAGAGATAGCCCAACAATTTTTAGTACTAGCTGGCAAGACAACCATGTATGCAGTCACCGGTATAGTGAATGCTCCAATGCTGTCCGGTGCCATGATAGAGGAGAACACGCCGTGGATCGAACTGTCGAAGAAGTTGGGTCAGCTGGCTGTCCGGCTTTCAAAGGACAAGAACAATGTTGTCTTGAAGAGCGAGACACTTGGAAACGGGATGAAGGAGAAAGCATTCATTCACACAGCGATTTTGGTCGGTGTTCTATCTATACAACCCAAGAACGGCTTGAACTTGATTAACGCACCTATGCTGGCTCAAGAGAAAGGCGTTAAGGTCCAAACAGGTCATAAGGACGCCGAGACACCGGCCATCAATATTCAAGTCGAGGGCCATACACTTAAAGGTATCACAAACTCTGTAATCACTATTACTAAACTCTCCTAGCCTAAAGGGCCAAATATGAGGCCCTCTTACAGGCCTTCGTAGACGCTGATAGTCTTTAATAACCTATAAACCAAAGCGACCCCTACTGGAAGGGTCCAGAAATTCACTTCTCTAACTCCTATGAAATTATTCAGGCACCATTCGCAACAATCAGCTGCTCTTGCTGTCCCTGGACGATGCAGTATTCCCGAACGGAATTGCTCTGGGAAATTACATGGCCTTGTATCAAGGGAATAGCGTGAAAGACCTGGCGCAAATCGTGAACGTGTTCTCGACGAAGGGGATCAACATCCATAACCTTAACGCCAGCGGCAACTGGATCATTGTTCAGACCGACGGAGAGGTTGAAGGTTCGACCTTGAAGGTCGACGGTATCAAGAATTTCTAAGTTACAGACCGGGTACTTAAACGAAAACTTCCTGAAACGCCTCCATTAGTTTCTTGGTACGGAAGAGACTTGGTCGAACAACAAAGAAATTAGTATAATATTCTCATTACCGGTGTCATTCACTGAGAGAAAAAGCCGAGGTGTACTTAGGGTTCCTAGATCATGCTTTTCTTTTTGTTCACGTTCGAAAAAAAAACAGTATTTGAAAACTCGAAATACGGTCGAGTAAATGTGTTTCTCGCCAAAAAATGGCGACGATGTATTAGGTACAGATTCGCAGGTCGTTGGTCGTTCGACTTCGAATAGTTAGGGGAATGTCCGTCTACGTATACGTTGAAAACGCTCTCGAAAAAAATCTCTGTGTGTGTATATAAATATTTATACTTTTGTATTGCTAGCGTTAATAAAATAATTACGATTGTTAAAAACCGGCGTAACTCCGTGGCTTGGAGCCATCCGACTTAATGTTATTTCTTTTTATAATTATACGATAAATATTGTATGTAGAGGAGAGGAGAACATCGTTCGAATAAACATCACATGTTCTTTATACAAAAGTACAAGAGAAGTATATGTCATACAAAATACTTTTCTCTCACATGGTAGAATTAAATCATCCACTGTGTGCAAAACATCAATTAAAGTATTATTCCTCTGTAAACTCTAACATCGCGACGCATATCGGCAAACGTAAACGGTATTTGTTAATTTATACAATATAAAATTATGCAAAGTTAAACAATGAATCTAATACTACGCAGAAACGCGTGTTAGGCTTCTATATCCGGCCGTAGCTGTTGCCATTGGAGCTACCGCTGGCACAGAAAGTGTAGTCGATGCCCTCCTGAGGAAAATACAACAAAAAATAAAATAAGTGGAATAGTCTGGCGCTTCTCAGGCGAAGTCACAGACTATTTGCAAACGATAAAAATTCTAAAAGAGTGAAAATAAACTGTTACATTATTATCAAGTTATCAAACATAATAGTAGAAAATTATCATAAATAATTGAAATTTTCAGATATCTTACTCGCACGAGTGACGGAAGGTCACTCCAGAAACTATAATTTGGTATCATCTCCAAACCAGTTGCACCCCTTATCAGGTTTAAGGCTATCGCGCCTCCAACGAAGTATAATCCGGTAAATACAAAGAAGTAAATTAACAGTAACGAGCCCGTAGAGAGACCGTGATTCGAGCGCAACTGCTGTTTACAAACGAACGGCGACACCATAAGCAGATTCTGAAACAAGACCAGAGTACAGGGAGTGTTTCAATTAACTTGTTTAATTTCAACAACTCCATACAAGGGTATCTCAAAGTTTGTGAAACCCTACTTCGATTTTCATATGTGTCTGAAATTTCACAGAGTACCCTACTTATATCTCTAAGCACCTAAAGTTTCACCTATCTCAATTTTCAAGTACTTTAAGTTCTTTAATGAAAATTTCTCATCACCGATATAGAACTCCATCGTTCTAAAGCAGAGCTCTATATTGTACATTATTCAAGTCGAGCTTACATAATTGAATTCGTTGACTGTAGGTTCTGCCAACAAATGAGAAGTACAATTATCACAGCACAACAACCTTACAGTTGTGACGTAATTTTTATGACGAAGAACCAAGGAATTGGTTTTCTCCAATATATTCAAAGTAGTCTCCTCTACTGTTCCAAGGCTGATGATTTTCTTCCCATCTGTTAGGCACATCTGGAAGAACAATTTTTATTAGAGGGATGAATCTCTGCGAAGCATTATAAACTAATATTATGTTTCTTACAGATACTCCTTTCCCTAGGTAACATTCGCTAGTTGTAACATTTGTCATTTGTATATTTGTGCATGGATGAAAGTAAAACGTCTGATTGTTACTAGATGGTGCCATGAAGGGCCTAGAATTTAATATTCGTGAATAAACGTGATAAAAAAAATATGGTTAGGGTCAAGTGAACCGAAACTGCTGACCCTGAGGTATTAAGTTGTGTCAGGTTATAGCCATGACCGTCGGGGAGTATGCAGGAACAAGGCGTCAGTTGAGTGCATTCCGAGGATGTTTCATCGTAGAGAAACGTAAGGAAAACTAGCGCAAGTACAACGGACTTGCCGGCATACTCTCTGAACATTTTTGTCGGGCTCGACAACTACGCGTTACAATGGTGGTCCAACTTGTTGAACCAATTAAATTTAATTCGTAATCAAATGAACCCTTTCATACTACCTAATTAATTATGGTCACCGAAGGATTTGAATTGTGTTGCTTGCAATACTATATTTTAACGTGAAACGTATCCTTTTGTTTCTTTCGTCGCAGTTATTTGTTAACCACCATTCATGGTAACACTGGACAACATGGTCCATGGCCCTCTGCAGGACAGATTCCGAACATTTTCAATCATTAATTAACGATGATTAAAATGTTTTTACGGATTTACGAGATAATCCTGCGTTTATTGTACGACCTTTTCTTGGTTAATTATTGTGGGATAATTCAGAAGGGTGATCCTTGATTTAATCGTCGAATTTCTGAAGCATGGGCTTTTTAAAAAGTAGTATCTTTTCTTACGTGTTATATTTAATTAGATTACTATATTATTTGATACTCGTGGAATATTGTTTTAGGCGATATTCGTTTCTCCGGACGTACAGGAACGGTGTTTCATTTGATTAGATTTATGACAAAGGAATTACGTTGTATATTAAATTCATCACATAGTCCAAAATGGCGGCAAAACAAAAGGAGAGTAGAAGGGAGAGAAGTATAATGTATACAACAGACACTATTATAGACATTTTCGTGTTTACATGCACAAAAATCTATTACTCAACAATTATCGAATAAGTTATGGTAATTAGTCGTACCGACAACTTTTAATGACAATGCAGACAATCATTATAGAGCAGAGACTAAATTGGTCTTGCATGAATGTAGTTTCGGAGGCCCGTATAATTTACTTTCTTCTGCGCCAATGAATGCTATGCATAGAAGGGCCGACACACAAGTAACAGTATTTAATATAAGGCCTTTAATAATACTTACTCGTGATTTACAATCCAATACAAATAATTACACGAACCAGTGACTGTAGCTATATTTTTAATATATTCTCGTAATTACTTTCAAATTGTAATTAATCTGTCATGAAGTATGACTTTTTAGCTTTAATTTGAAACTTTGTAACTCGAAGAATTTTAATAGAAAAGCATTGAAATTTTGTATTTTATTAGAGCACGAATGATTTTTGTAGAAGTAGCAAGTGGCGTCTTTTGCGGCAAAATAGAGAAGCTCGATTCAGTGTCCGTACAGCGCCAATTAGGGTAGTGACAAAACGCTCAAACTGTTGGGCAACGTGACCGACAGAGAAGGACGTGGGTTCGGATTCAAACTAAAATTGTCGTATTTAATCTAAATTGGGACCAAATCACCAATCACACCTGCATCTTCCTCAATAGTCCCTTTTCTACCCTTGCAATCTACTCAGGCTAATTCCTACATACTTTTTAATCTGTCTCCTTTCGCATAAGTAGATACGTTGTTCCCGAGACTACATTCACGCCGCAGGAAGTTACACATATTTAAAATGCAGGCTTTCGGGGCTACGTTCACGGGGCTATATTCATTACCGAGAAAGGCTGTAGTTTCTCTTCTGTAAGAATCCGCTGTTTACGTTTCTCGACGGAACAACAAGGGATCAGCTGTTGTGTCAAAAACCCTTTGAAGTTTCATCTAGCAAGGTACATTGGAGATCGCATGCAGCTTTGGTAGATAGTTACTTTGTTTTAATCGTTAATGGTGGATACCAAAGAAGGATGAGCTTCCCGGAGAAACAGGACAATATATCGAAAGACGAGTGGGTTGCCAAGTTGGAGGAGAACTCCCACACACAGCGTGTCTCCATGAACAATTTGATTATGAATTATTTCGTTACAGGTGAGTTGATCGCTGGTTTAGGGTATTAGCTAGAATTTTCAAATCCCGGGTGCGCTATGAAATTCATTGTTTTGCAGAGGGGTTCAAAGAGGCGGCCGAAAGGTTTCAACAAGAGTCCGGCGCGGAGCCTACAGTGGAGCTGAACTCCGTGGACGATAGAATTCGCATAAGAGACGCCATTCAGAACGGCCGTATTCAAGAAGCCATAGACCTAGTGAACCAGCTGCATCCAGAATTGTTGGACAATGACAGATACCTGTACTTTCACCTGCAGCAGCTGCACCTGATCGAGTTGATTCATACTGGCAGAATCGAGGAGGCTCTACAGTTTGCCCAAGAACGTCTCAGCGAAGCTGGAGAATCTGACGACAATATTCTCTGCGAATTGGAGCGTACCCTAGCTTTATTGGCTTTTGATGAACCTCATAAGAGTCCCTTCAGTGATCTCTTGCATCCGAGTCACAGGCAAAAGGTATTCATCTGCTAAAATAGAAGCTATCAGATTACAATTTACAATGTGTTATTTCCATAATTGTAGATAGCAAGCGAACTGAATGCTGCCCTGCTGAAGATGGAGCATAGAGAATCTACCAGCCCACGACTGAACAACTTACTGAAGACCATTCTCTGGTCACAGAATGAGCTGGATAAAAAGAAAGTGAAATATCCAAAAATGACTGACCTGGGCAGTGCCACCATTGAGAGTCCACAGTAATTATTAGGACAGTATCCATACATATTTATTAGTATGAGGAAAGGATGCGTGATTGTACTATATTAGCGTTTTACATGTGAACGGAATTCGGAGAAGGCACAGAGATTTTATTATTTTAATGTAATCCCGCTGTAGCAACAACAGGTATTATTTTTTCGCGGCGAAATAAGTTTAAAGAGCCTATGACACGCTCGAAGCAGCAGAAAAAGATTTGCTTCGAATATCGATTATTCATTTGTTTAAACGTCGAATTCTTTTTGTACGATAATTCGACTGCGGATTTTCGACATTTGTGGCAGTTTCAGCAGTTAGAAGTACTTAATAATGTTAATACGTTATTTTCAACTTATTGAAATCATAAAAAGAAGCAAGGGTTGGGACGGCTGATCTTGAAAGTATTCAGAATTACTCCGTTGTACATTCGGGATTCCCGCGTGTGTTAGGGTTCTCCAATATTCTCGGGAATCCCGATACGTTCGAAAAATCAAGCCGTTCCGTCGTGTCTCTGCCACTTCCGAGTTCCCAAACATCTCTAACGCCGGTTACGTGTATTTCGCATAAAGATCCGCAGTCTAACTGACGAGACGAGAATCGTTCTCGTACAGTGTTGTCAATCGAACCGTATCAACATCCGTGCAATACGCGTGATTATGTTCCCCTCGTAAGTTAAACACGGTTAGTTTAAGAATAAAAAGGATACGACAGGATTATTGCTTAACAGTACATAGCGCGACGATTATCCGGCGTTTATAAAGATTTGTATTTCATACCATTTCCGTAGGAAAAATACAGTAACATTTTTTTTAGGTTCCTCAAATATTCTTCTTTCGAGTTAGTCGTTATTCGCCGACTTTTATAAAGCTAAGTAAATTACAATTAAATAACATTAGTCAAAGAAAAACAAGATAAACGGTCTCTTTTTTATTACGAATTACCACCCAAACACGTATTCCATTGCTTTCGAAACTAAACCAGTGGATTTTTGCGGTACACTTTCAGTCGCTTTCACGGACTGAGGACTTAGATGTTGATAATAGCCAGCGGCTAAAGGTCTTGCGCTTTGCAGTTTAATTGGTGTACAGGGGGTGTTGTAGTCTGGGGATTGGTTAACCCTGCCAAAATTCGAGTAGCACTTTATGCTCCCATTCATTTTTGTGCGATTCTCTTTGTCCGAGCCTAAGATAACGCCCTCGTCCGTGCAGGGGACCACTCCGATCATTATCGATCCGGAAACGATGTTCCCATTGCAAGCAAGAGCTCTCTGTGCTTCCTGCTCTGAGGCAGACTTTAAATGTATCCAGTTGCTCTGCGGATGAGGCGCGGGATGTTTGTCCACTATACGAACTCTGGTTGATATGTGAGCCAATACAGTGTTCAAATCGCTAGGTGCAAACCCAAAGACTGTTACCCATTGCAAAAGGCCTTGGCACTCGTTCGCGTTAGGGTTCAGTGAACTATCATTGAACATGGAATTGTTCATGGAATTCATTAGAAGTCTAGACTGATTGTGTGCTATGCTTTGGTTCATCGCAGTCATGTACGGTGATGCTGTCTGAGAGGTATCCAAGGAATCAAAGAGTCCTCTAGTAGGTGGCCCTCCTGTGTGGCCCTCAGTCACTATCTGGGAGGTGTTTGGTGTGTTGGATCCACCGAATACTGCTTTCTGACGGTTGGAACGGTAATCTGGGGTGCCATAGTGTGACAGCGGAGACGTAAGACCCGTGTGGCCTATGTGTAGTTGTTTTGGAGTGTCCTGGGGATTTGTCAGGTTCACCTTGGCTGACTGCAAAGTGTTTGCATTAATTGTAAAATCATATGTAGGTTGATTTAGTTGAGATTTTATCAACTTACCACTGAGGTATCACCTAAAAGGAAATTCGGAAGGTATCCGGAGGCTGGCGGGCTTCCGGGTGTTTGTACAGGACTTCCAACTGGCGATCCCAAGGTCATAGGTTCCATCTAAGAATACATATATTGCTTATTAATTTGAGAATGGTTACTCGACGTTTAACTGTCACAGATGAAATGTTATCGTCACCGTAGAGGTTATAAATTTCGAAACAATGCTTACTGGACGAGCAATTCAGCAGCTGAGGCGATAAATGATTAAGTTACTCACCATTTACAACGTATGTACTATTTAAAAAATTCAGAATAATCTAGATTTAGCTAAGACGCCAAATATTCACAGCCGCGCAGGAACGTTTAACATTTAAATAACGAACGGTAGGCGATTTCAGCCAATAGATGGCGACTTGGTACTTCATGAAATTGGCTGAAAGAGGTGAAATACATCAACTGCACCGTATTTAATGTTATTTATTCGAAAACTTGTGAATAAGGTATCAATAATATATTACAATATTCCATTTCGAGATTATTCAATTTCTCTTTAGTGCTTACGTGCAAGGTACAGACGCGAGGGTGTTAACACCATTTGAAGTTCAAAAACAAGCCACCCGAGCGCTTCCACAAAATGATTTTTCGTGAAAAAATTAGTCAAGCTAACTTTATGAAACTTTGCAGGTGTCCTCGGAGATGCTGCAGCAGATTGTGGCAAAAATTTTGCAAACTTCCCTGTTAAGTATTCCTGTTGCAGGAAAAAGACTCTGGTGCAGCTTGATAAACAATATCGGGTAGCCAGAACAAATAACGCAGTGGCGTATATATAGTTTATTAATAGAGAATAGAAAATCTATGGGTGACGACACCCACACAGCTGTTTCAGAGAAATAAAGTACGAAAAAGTAAACGTATACTGCCTAGAACTTTCACGAGGAAAAACCACGTTCAAAAGTTTCCTCGAACCTTGCGTTTAGGTTAATTCAGGTGACCCAATTTCAAAGTAATTTAAGACGGCCCAAATTTTCGATGACTTCCGTGGCCAAGGTACGAAGGAGGAGACGAGAGAGGCGTATTATAATAGTGAATTTTAATAACGATGAAAATTATGTACATATTTACAAATTCGCAAAAACGCTCACGTGACACAATTTATCGGGATACCTAGATCTACGGGAGAAACAGATTTCCGGTTTCGATTCGAACACGTTTGACGTTGAATGTTGCTCGCGGCGTCTGTGCAATTCATTCTACCCTTTCTTCTGTCTATCTCTCCTCGGTTTCCTAACACTTTTATAATTTGATTGCAGCACGCCCCTTCTCGAGGAGGTGTATATGCTGAGGAAGAAATGAGAAACGAAACGCAGCGATATAACACGATATACAAACAAGCAACGAATATAACTCCAGCAATAAGCAACGATATTGTCAACAATAAATAACCAACGAGCTCTCTTGTGACATTGTCTCGCCGCGAGGGAAGACAACAAACAATTGTAATCAAGCAACGATTTTAGGTTACAATCGACACAGAGGTACCGAGCAAAACGTATATCTATATTGATCGTTATAATGTGCGCTTTCATTATGTATAATTTTGTTAGATGAATCCTGTTCCGCGAACGTTGTGCGTGGCTGTGTGCGCGACGCGTGCATGGCAACCTCACAAGAGAGATTCGGTTCGAAAACGAAACGATTTTCCCCACCGTTTCCGGTAAGAAGGAAAAACAGCAAGGGAAAATCGTGGGGCGATCCGCACCGAGACCGGGAAAGCGAAGAGAATTTTTCTCGGGACATCGAAACAACCATGCAACACCCTTAAACCATTAATTCCCGCACGGAAACGTTTTCTCGGCCATTTTTAGTTCGTCAATTCCTGCTCGCGCGGAAGTGAGGAACCGTTTCCCGTAGGATAATACGAACGCGCGATTTGTGATAGCAACACCCGCCATACAGAAAACTCAAGACGGAACCAGACTCGTTGTAACAAGGAGAATTATGCAGCCTATCGTACTGGGTATCCTTCGAAAATTATAGATTAACCTTTGTAGAGAAATACATACAGCGGGTCACAAAAGTTTGCAGACATTTAAAAGATTGCAGAAGAGATTTTCCTGAGATTGTAATCCTCTGTGATCGTAGGGCACCGAATTAGCAAGTTGTTCAATGGATACAGATAGTGCAAAATCTTTTCTTTGTAAATATGTGAGATTCACAATGCTGCGACTCACTGTATTTATTTTTCTGGTGGAAATTCGATACTGAGTGTCGGTAAAATAATTGTTTTTAGAACGAAACGACTCGGACGCGGGAGTATCGTTTTTACAAAGTCCCAGTAAGAAATAACAGTAAAATAACAAGAACGTTGTGCGATTTCTCTGCTAGAACGACATATTTCGGACGACTTAACATAGACACGCACGGAGAGACGGATTCATGCTCCTCCTCCCTAGCGATTCTCTCTCTCTCTGTTATCGAATCTTATTGTTGATTCTCATTCTCGTTTTCATTTTCACGTTTTCCCTCTATCTTCTTTCTCGATTAATTCCACGGATATGTTTGAAACGAGACCCTCCTTTCTTCACGCGAGAATACATTTAGAGCCTAGAACATACTTTGGTTTAGTGACAATGGCGGATCCACGAAAATCGCGTTCCCAGTGGGTAAAACGAGGACCGTAAAATAGCTAAGGGACTTTCCTCTATGATCGATCAGTGTAGCTTAAATTCTGCAGCCTGTATCCATCAAGATTATAGCATTTCTGATGCGTTTGACTACTCAATATTTATTCCTCTGTAAAATTAAATCAATTCATAATTCAATGAAGACAAAAATAATTTGCTCAATTGAGAATGTACTCTAGGGTGACCTTTGAGTGACCTTAAGTAATAAAATGTTCCTTCAGAAATTGTTCAACAAACGTAATGTGATACTGAGTTCACTCTAGATACATCAGAGCGATCAGCTCTGTTTCAATGATCAATTTAGTTTCAAAAGAGCCTTATAGAGTAGACAGTTGACAAAAAATTATTTTATCAACATACTCAATGTCGTCGTCAACGTGTTAAGATTATTTTCTGTTTGCTATCGACTGCAGAGCTTTCGTCTTAGTCCCGTCTGGTCCTCGATGGTAAAAATAGTAAAAAAGTGTGTGTCATTGTCTCATAGCGGAAACGAACGATGCGCGAGAAGACGTCTTGAGGGAACGGTTGTAGAACGTTCGCTGGACCCGCCAATGTTTTATTTTTTTTTCTTTTGTACGCGGACGATGATGGCCAGCCTTACCATGTGTTACTGTTTTTTTTCTTCTTCTTTTCCTTTCATTTGTTATCGATATGATATTTAATTACGATTACGCGGCTTAACTGTTAGTATTTAGATACGATGGGAACGAGATCGCCTAATGTACTCGTCTTACACTCGTAGGAAGCGACGTGGAAAAATGTGTGTTATTATCGGCCGAGGACGACCAGCCAGGTAACCGGAGCCAGCAGCACCATCCAGGTCGGTGTCCTTGATGTCCTGCTCCCTGGAATCAGCAACAAATCGTATCAGGCACGATTAGAAATTTTTCTACATCTTTCAAGGATGCTCCATGGTAAATTCAAGGTAATGTCAAAATAATCTGAAGGTAGCTTCGAGGTAACTTCACCCTCAGGTGATTCAAAGGTGATTTCAAGTGACGATTTTTTAGGGTTGCTTTGCGAGAGACCTAAAAATGGATTTGCGATATTGAGCGACTACCGTGAAGACGTTTAAGGTAGCCTACCGTTGGTTAAGTCGTTGCGAGTGTGGCTCTGCGCCCTGGTCTCGCGGCTCTCCATTACAGGTGCTTTCAGGATCCTCTCATCCCCTTCCACGCTCTCCTCGTTGCTCTGCAAGTAGACGGTTGCTATTGTCGCCAAGCACTTCAGCTTCATGTCGCCCAGCTTGAAGTGTTTGTTGGCGACACGGAACTCCAAGCCCAATACCGCGGTTTCCAGGCCCTTCTCATCCACCGCGGTTATGTGCGGCCCTTTCAGGTACTGGGTATCAGCCTGGAACACCACGATTGTTCCCCCCCCATAATAATCTCTTGCGACGAATTCACCCGTTCGTTTAGAACCGAGGGGAGAGCAAGAGAGAAAGAGGAAGAAAGGAGAAAAAGAGAGAGAGAGAGAGAGAGGATAGAACAATTGCCCAGGCGGGAACCGATTCGCGGCCAGGGGTGTTTGACTGCGATGCTGGCTGAAACGTGATTAAAGCACACTTTGTCAAGCGACCCCTTTCAGCTCGGCGACCTTTGTCTGCCGCCTTTTTTTCAAGAGAGAGCTTCACTGGATCTGTCGTTTACCGTCGCAATTGGCTAAACGGATGGAAATTGTTTCCCTTGAACCAAACGCAATCCCCCTCACCCCTTCCTTTCTCTTCCCTTTTTGTGTGCCGGATGTGCGGTAGGTTCTTTTAGAGGATCGAGGATGATGAAAGACCTGGATAAAGGGAAGCTACGGTGCGTGCAAGATTTTTTCCTGTTCCCGATTTCCTTTCTCACTGATTCATTTTTGAAGATTGTCGATGACGTTCCTAGGAACATTTCGATTTTTTGGAGAGCTTTCATGGTCTGTCGAGAAGTGGCAGGGCCTTTCAAGACTACAAGGTTCATCGATAGACAGATATAATCGTATGAGAATTTATCAGGACCTTGAAAGCTCTGCCAACAGCTTTCGAGAAAGGAAAAATTAAACCAGTGTCCCATGTTCAATCGCTTTCCCCGTCCAATTGATAATAGAAGTCTCTTTCCAGGCTGGAATCTGCATGCAGGGGAGAGAACGGCGAAGAGACATTTGCGTACATATTGTTGGGTGCTTACCGGGTCGCCGTTGATGAACCAAGTCAACAGGGCAGCGGGTTTCGAGGGTGCGGACGTGCAGTTCATACGAACAACCTCCCCAACTTGGTAGCGCGAACGGCCACCGGTTATCCGCGGGCCCTTGTCAGGCAGCACTGCAAGAAAATGACATTTTCCCGTTCTCATCAAACCGTTTCTCCCCCTGGAACGGGACCGCTGTTGCCAACCACTCGAGAGATTGAAACAGAGCCTCCCCTATCTATCTTTCATCCCCTAACCGGAGGACACCCTCGCTTCGCGACCAGAGAGGAATATATTTTTCCGTAATTTTCGCTCACCGACTACCGTCATGTCCGCGTGGTCCGAAACCGTTTGGAAGGCCGGGGCTTCGGCGGACACCTCGCAACGGTACCTTCCTGTGCTGGTCAAATTTACGTTCTTCAGCACCACCGACTTTTCCGTGGAGTTCGACGTCTGAAAGTCAAAAGCATAATTACACACCGTCGAAAACGTCGACGTTAGCAAAAACTAATTATTAACAAAAGAGAGGTACTCACGTTCACGTTCACCCCTGGCACGAGAAACGTCTGCACCCTTGGCTTGTCTTGTGGCACGAAACGGTAAAACTCGTGGCCATCTTTGTACCATTTTACCGAGTACAGTCTCTCGTCGTCCAGGTTGAAGTTGCACTGCATACGGACCGTCTCATTCAGCACCACGTGCTGCGGAATCTGCAGGGCCGTCATCCGAAGGGCCACCACCCCTGCACAAAATTCACCTTCGTCAGGAACGTTCATCCGGATGCAACGCATTTTCCATACGACCCTCGGCTGACCCAACACTGTCCTACATTACTGCAGGAAGGTCTAAAGTACGTATTGTTTGACTTATCATTGTCCTGCTCCACTTACAGAAGTTCTAAAGTTATTGTTTGACCTAACACTGTTCTACTTCACTGTAGGAACCACTGCAGCGTACATCGGCCGACCTGAGGCAGCCCTATTCTACTGCAAGAGGATCAGAAATGTTCGTTTGTGCTGCGAAATCTGCAAGGTCGTTATCCAAAGGGTTATCCCTTTGCAGAAAATTTACCATCGCCAGGAACGTTCGTCCAGTTGCATTCGTATTCTCTGTTCGACCTCTGGCTGACCCAACACTGTCCTACATTACTGCCGGAGGGTCTAAAGTGTGTATTGTTTGATTCATCATTGTTCTGTTCCACTTCCAGAAGCTCTGAAATCATTGTTTGACTTAACTCAGCCCTATTATACTGCGGAAGGGTCAGAAACGTTTGTTTCTTGACCAAACACTGTTCTATTTTCCTCGAGAAAGATCTAATGCTGTGCAACAGTACAATACACGAAGCACACGCTGTTTAGTAATGGCACGGAGTAATACTATTACTCCACCGTGTAATAGAGCTGGGAGCAGCATTGTCTGATCACCGAATAACCATTTCTACTCCAACGATCGACTTCCGATTTTCCTGAAGTCTTGCGAGACGAATTGCCTGACAGAACAGCGATCTACTCTCCTGCTGAAGGGCTTGGGAATGAAATATGCATCGTCTGACAAACTTCAGGCTTATTCTACTTCGAGGTGATGTACTGGCTGACTCGAGTACAGCTTATTTTACTTCTAGGAGGAGATGAAGTAGTATGATAAATTCGTGATTCGTTCTACTTGAAAATGATTTACGCTGAACTCAGCTTGCCGTGATCATTAATAGGACCATTGTACCTCGAAAATAGTTCGCTGTCTCGACTGACCTTGTGGAACAAGCACGGAACGCTGTCGAATCTGTGAGAAATTAACTCCGCTTCACCGGAGCCTGATTATTCATTGACTTGGTCTACTTGAAGCCTTGGCGTCACGGCTTCTTCGAGCGGTCTGAGCACGGACTGACTCATTCCACTCGCCCCTATATTCCTCCGCACAACTTGCAGCGGAGTTTCTCTGCACGGTTCGTCGCTCTCCCCATGGAAAGCCGCGAACAATGTCATGTCTGACCATATATTGGCCTTTTCCACTTACCACGTAAACAACCGTCTGTCGAGCTGCTGCCTCGACAAGGTTACCCGGCCAATCAGAGACGCGGGGAAGAAGGAAGAGGAACGGAAACAAATTGACTACAAAAATTCGACATAAAGAAAAGGGGTAAATTCTGCTGTTCACACTAATATTCCGCGATCGTGTATCAACTTCCGGATCCGAGAGACAAAGTTACGCTCGATGACGTATGAAATGACGACGCGTCGACAGCTGATCGTGGTCGGATCCTCTTAAGGTTTTAAGCTTCTTAAAATTAGCGTGACTCTGGGTCCATCGGGATACGCAGAGCGTTCAGGGTATTGCGAGAACGTTTCTCCCTTAATACCACCCTCGCGCACGAGCCGAATAATAGTAGAGGGGTGGAGGACGAGCACGTAGGGGATAGGGCGAGGGGAGGAATTATTGGATACGACGGGGAACAATTAAATTGTATCGTCGTCAGCGGGACGGAATTAGCAAATTTCCGGTCGGCGATACGATCGCCGGGAAATCAGCGATTTTCAATTCGATACCGAGCCAATCGGATCCGACGAATTTCACTTCGGAGCCGCAGGGGTGGGGGGCAAAGGCTCCCCGATTCAACGATGGAAATTACGAAAGCGATATCCAGGCTTTTCTTCGTCGAGTACGCGGGCGGGGGTGCAAAACCGTGCTCAGAGAAATCCCCTTTGGATTCTATTGCCCGGCACTCTCTCCTACCCTTCCAACCCTTCGTTTTCTCTCTCTCTTTCTCTGTCTCTCGGTACTGCTCCCCATTAGGTCGCGGTTATTCGCCACGCATCCGCCGCATTAAACGCTACTCGCGAACCACAGTCTCTTTTTTTTTTTCGAGTGGTCTTAATTAACTTCCACCCTCGACCGACTGCGCTGTTTCATCCCCTACCCCCGATCGTGAGACTACGTTTCAATGGGAACCCGATGAAGCTCTCTCGATGACCAATCTCTGCCCTGCTACCGGACAACAGCCAATCGGCACGAGCCGATTTTAATGTGCCAAAGCGAAATTGGGGGATGAAAAATTTGCTCGCGTTTAGTCTGCTGTAAATGTCGACTGAGAAATCGTACCGCGATGTTCTTCGGCTCGTTTCGAAGGGCGAAGTCCTCGCTTTCTCGTTAGTTCCTGCATTATTCGTCGAGCATGCTGTGAGTTTAATAATAAATTGCTAAATACTGTGATAAGTAGACATTAAGGCTAGATTTTTGAGGAAACGGTTTGTCGATGTTGGATCTGCTGCAACTTCGCGAGAAAAGGACTTACGACTTTATGCTTATGCTCGTCTTCAAGGGTGAAGCATCCTTTTCAGCTATGGTGACCTCAATTTCTGCCAGGGGAGCCTTTTGTTTAACAGTAAATTTGCGAACGATATGCTTTGTGAATGTTACAGCTTCATTTTGGGAGATGCAGTTTATTCGATGTTTGATCTATTGCAATTTAACTAAAACAAGTCATATAATTTTATGCCTATGCTCGTCTTCAAGGGTGAAGCATCCTCTTCAGCCATGGTGACCTCAATTTCTGCCAGGGGAGCCTTTTGTTTAACAGTAAATT
>CM052084.1:11531751-11542338 GCA_028453745.1 Agapostemon virescens
CTACTGTTATCGACTGATCCTTATTGATCTACTATTATCGATTGATTCTCATTGACCTACTATTACCGACCGATCGTTATTGATCTACTATTATCGATTGATTCTTATCGATCTACTATTATCGATTGATTCTCATCGATTTACTTTTATCGACTGATCATTATCGATCCACTGTCGTCGACTTTACCTACAGATCCGTATCGATTAATGGTTATCGATCGACCTCGATATGGATTCCGTATCCATACGTGACTACGCTGATTATAGCTGATTGTGGTATCGAGGGGGTTCGCTTTATTGCCAAGAAATTCTTCTCGCGCTAATGAATTTATCGATCCCATTGGCCGAACGACGCATACGTGCACAGACCGATGAGTCGCACACGCAGACGTTGCACGCCACCGAAAATTCGCAGCGATTAATCGATACACACGACCCGGCCACGTGGACCGTCGGATTCCCACACGTGAAACGTTACTTGTTCCTACCGAATGGTTATCCGAGACACGTGATTTCGTGCCGACATTTACAGACCGGGTCCACAGGTTGTGCAACAGTGCATCTCGGGTTCGCAGACTGTCCTGTGTGGCCGTTTCACGGATTCCGCGTCGCGTTTCTTGTGCGGTTGATCGCTCTTGTCCTCGATCAAGAGTTTACAAATGTTTTTCAGGGAGCAATATTCGAATATCTGGCTTCGCGAAAATTCGCACGTCGAAGCTTCGCGTTGGGACGAGAAAATATAACAACTCGTTGCTGAGACTTCATGGGAATAACTTATCTGGTTTAGGTGAACAAATTTATTTTGAAAAATGATAAAATGTAGCTGCACGAAACTATGCACATGTGTTCACGTATGTGTGCTGTAAGTTCAGAGTATAGCAGAGTAACGCTGAATTTCGAAAATGACAATTCAGTGTGGTTTGAGATAATGACTTTTTGTGAAAAGAACTGGAAAAGCCAGCCTCTTGAAACTATGTACATTTGGTCATGTATGCGTACAGTAGACTCAGTAATTTTTGTAGGTACGTAGTATTAAAATTGCGGCCCTGGTAAAAAGATACAGCGTCACCAACTGTTTTGGGGATTCGACGGTTGCTGCGACGACGGAAATTATTTTGAGGTAATACGAAATGTACCTTCATGAAACTATGTATGTACGTTCCAGCATATGTGCACCATGTTCAGTAATATTTTTATGGTCGTAGCAATCGAATTGCGCTGGTGGTACAGTAATAAAGCAGCACATGGTTGAAAGTCGAAATTGTCGCTTTCTGGCGGATCCACGTAATGATTTTTTACGAAGAGACGGGAAAAGCCTGCTTCAGGAAACTATGCACGTTTGGTCGGCAATATGTGCTCTAGATTCAGTAATTTTTCAGGTACGTAGCATTCAAATTCCGGTCCCGGTGGAAAGATTTAGCGTCGCTAACTGTTTTGGGGGTTCGTCGGTCGGTGCGGCGATGGAAATTATTTTGAGGTAATACCAAATGAATCATCGTGAAACGATGCGTGTATGTTCCAATATACGTGCACTGTGTTCACTAATTTTTTTAGAACAGTAGCAATCTTTCAATCAATAGAAAGATAGAAGAGAATCCCAGTTTTCATCCATATTCTATTACCGACCGATCTTTATTAATCTACTATTATCGATTGATTCTCATTGATCTATATTATCGACTGATCTTCATTGATCTGTTATTATCGACCGATCGTATCGATCTACTATTATCGACTGATCTTTATTGATCTACTATTATCGATTGATACTCGTTGATCCACTGTTATCGATCGACTTTTGTTGATCTGCTATTATCGATTGATTCTCGTAAACGACGCCTTACTGCGGTTCGACATAATGATTTTTTATGAAAAAATTGGGAAACCCAGTTTCGCGAAACTATGCACACTTATTCACGTGTATGTGCAGCAGGTTTGGTAATTTTTTCACGACGGTACCACTATGGTTAAACTCCCAGCTCAACATTATGTCCGCAAGTTTCTGAAACTTTACAATCACATATTATTTCGTTTCTCGAACGAAAATGGCGAAAGTAATCTTTCAGATTCTGTTAAGAAGAGTTGAAACCATCCCTCGGGGAACAAAATTTGCTTTTCCCACCCTCGTGGCCACAGCGAAAAAAACAATTAATTTACCCCTTTAAAATAATCCCCTCCCCCGTTCCAACGAGCGTCTGATAATTGCACTCGAATTTTTAATTAGCTCGGTTATCGGCTTAATTACGGGGATCGGATAATCCCGCAGGAACTTTCATCCCCGATCCCCCGTGCTACGTTTCATCCCCCCTGCATATCCCCTCTGCAATGGCGGTGGCCGAAATAGAACCGCCGAAGCAGCGATTCGTGGCTCGACGAATTCGAGTTTGCGGGATTCGACCGTGATTCGGATCGACTTCCGGCGACGATAAAACAATCCTCCTCGTTGCGGAATAACGTTTTTAATTTTTCGATACCCCGTTCGTCGAACTGTGGGTTCCCCGTTGAGGCTAAATCGGGCGCAAATGCAATATAGCTGGAGATAATTCGAAATGGAACCGTACCGCGAGTCCTCGCATAAATATTCGTGCTTTTACAAAAATCATTTCGACCGTCCACTCTAGACTAAAAATAGTACACGCGCGTCTTGGCAAAATAAGAAAACAAAACGGAAGAATCGAAGATATTTTGGAAAGTTATTTGGAAAGTTTGACGGTGGAAGGGACGATCCCCTTAGGGTAGAGGAAATCGTTCTCGAAAATAACAGCGGGACATCAAAAGCTCGGGCGGAAGCGATGAATCTGAAACACGGAGGCAGGATAATCATAAAGATTCCTCGAAATGGTTCCGAGTCCCTCGATCCTCACATTTCCTCTTGATTCACGCGTATAACCCTCCCACCCCCTTCGAGCACCGTTTGGAAAATTGTCGGAGTGATTTCGAGAGGGGTGGCAGTGGTTTCCAGCGAGCGCCACTTGTTGCAAAAATGATAACGGCCCGAAAGCCGTTTTCGCAATCGTCGAGCCCGCCACCCTCCTCCCCGGACTGATTCAATTTCGAAAACTGAATTTTTCTTTGCTTCAACCCATCGTCGGACCTGTTCGGATTACATCCTCGAAATACCGAACAGAACCGCTTCGCAGTTTCTTCGCAAAAATCTCGCAAAGATTGGTATATTCCCCGCCCCACCCCTCCGACCGTGTGTCGCTCCAAAATTGGTTCTCCGTTTCGATTGGTTGGATCAAAAAATGCGATGGTAATAGAATTTGCGGAATTTCCCGGCATCCCCTGTGCAGGGGTGGTACTCCTGAAACCCTATCCCACCCCCTCGGCATCAAACTTTCGAATCGCTGGCTCGATTATCGTCTGGCCGCGTTCGTTGGCACCGACGAGAATCGTTTATCGGCGCTCTCCCCCGACCTGCTCAGCGTCTCGGAAGCCATTTTGTCATTGAATGACGCCTATCGAGATTCCGTTCTTACCTACAGCCTCCATCCCCCACTTTTCGATCCTCTGGCTCATCGGCCACCACCTTTGAAAACGTCCTATCCAGATCGGTATCGCATCTGTCCCCGCGGGCAGCTATCAAAATTATTCTCGCAAGATGCCCTATCTGCCGGTGGATATTACACGTTAAGGGCTCTTATCGGACAGATTCATGCTCCGGATGATACATGCGACGCACATGGACAATAAACTGCCCGAGGGGGCGAAGGGGTTGTTCGTTCCATTGTTCAATTATAAATGGGTCTGGGTTTTCCAAAATTTTCAACGCTATCGCGCGGTTCCCGGTTTTATTACACTTCAGAGGAAATCATTGTTTCGAGCAATTTTCTTGATCCGAACGGTGCCACAATGTGTAGCGATCTTATCGACCGGTCATTGTACACTGTGCTTCGACATTACCCATCGTTATTAATGATTACCAGTCGTTATCGACCGCTATCGATCGTTATTGACTGCTATCGAACGTTACCGACCGGTACCGACCGATACCGATCATTATCGTCGCTTCTTTATCGACTGATCTCACTGATCTACTATTATCGATTGACGTTTATCGATCTACTATTATTGACTGATCTTTATCGATCTACTATTATCGACTGATCGTTATTGATCTACTATTATCGATTGATTCCGATCGATTCTCATTGATCTACTATTATCGACTGATCTTTATCTCCAGATCCGAATCGATTAATGGTTATCGACGGGGATATCGATCCGGATTCCGGATCCAGCCGGTGTCGCAGCGGCAGCGCGTGCCCTGACGGCCCAGGAAACGGGCAAAACTAAAATCGTGTATAATTCACAGTGAAACAAAAACACTCGGAGAGGGAAAAAGTCGTTAGCCTGGGTCTCGCGTAGAGTCGGAAGTCACCGGTGTCGGGCGGGTTTGTGATAAATAAGGGAGAGATCTGCGGCCGGAGAAAGCAGCACGTTCCACGGGGTAAAAGCCAGCTGTACAGTCGGGCCACGTACGGTGTCGCGACTCGCCGCGAATAAGCGGCCGCGAGACGGCCAGGCACACCGAATAGCCTACGTTCAGGGGCCGTAGGAATCGTGCAACTGGTACCCTTACTGCAAACTGCGGCCAATTCTTTCTGGCTCTTTCGAAGAACCTCTAGACTTTACTACGACGAATGACGATCGCTTCGATGTTTCCCAATCCCAAATTTATATCTTCCCGGGTCCTGAGACACCTCCTGCGGCGCTTCGCCCCTCTTCCCAACGCAACCCGGCCTTGGCTGAGGATCGAGCTTCGCAAGAAGCGGGCGTCGCGTACAAAGCAATCGTGTTTCAGCATTTCTCGGGCGACGCAGACTCTCTGCCGGTTCTCGGGACGGTAAACCACGGTGTCCCAATTCGTCGGCGACAATGGCCGTCACTCATAACGTCGTTTAGGTAACGCGAAAGGGGACTGAAAGTGGCTACGTGTTCCGAAAACAAGGAGACAAAGCCAAAGAGAGAGAGAGAGAGTGAGAGAGCGATGGAACGAGAACAGGTCGGTGGTCGTCGATGCGGGAATAAATTAGGAAGTGGCTCTAATCCTCTCCAGAGGCTGCGTGGCAAGGGGTACATGGGGGAGAGAGCTCGATGGAAAGGGAGCATTCCGGACAGCAAAAGGCGTGAAGAATCCGGTGGAAGAGCCGCGGTGGTATTCCTCTCGACCAGGCTGAATAAACGCCAACACCAAGACGCATGCGCTTATTTATTAGCGCGACCGAAAATCGATATTCGACCTCCCGCTTCGCTCTCTCTCTCTCTCTCCCTTTCTCTCTCTTTCTTTCTCTCTCTCTCTCTTTCACCCTCTCTCTCTCACCCTCTCCCCCGTTTAATATTTCTTTCGACTCGCTGGTTCTCCTGCGAAAACGCGGCGATACGGCCTCTGCGACCGAGATGCAGCTAGCGCGAGCTGTTCCTTCGAACGACGAGCCACTCGCTCCCGGAAAGCCCGTCTCCTCTTTTTGCCAGAGCACAGGGATCCTCTCGATCCCCTGCAGGTGGCCAGATCAATCGCCGGAGCGCCACAAAAGATCCAATAAGACGCCATGAGGCTGTCGCACGGCGGGGATCCATTGTATCTGGCCGCGCACCGTCGCGGAAAAATCCTCGAGAAAATTAACCCTTCGCTTGCGACCGTCGTTTGCATACTGGCTATGTTTTCCAGCTTTTTCTGACGCGAAACTGAAATTCTTGAATTTCCCTCTTTCTCTCTCTCTCTCTCTCTCGTGCCTCGGAAATAGCGTTTAATTTTTATTGCCGAGAACGTTCACTGCATTCTTTGCAACGAAGCAAACTACCAAGACTATTATTTATTTTGTTTAACAAAGAGCGGTAACGTTTCAAACGGAATGCGTAAAACCGTCCGCTTACAAATGCGCAATTTAAAGAGAAGTGTATTATTATATATGTATTCCAGTTTTCCAGATGCTTAAAATATTTTCCACCCCTATTTCGGAGCAGTTTTCACCCCTGATACTGAAACACACTTTGACACTCCTACGTCTTTTGCTTCCCCAGATATTAAACGAAATCTTTTCCACCCCCAATGTTGGTGCAGACTTCAAACTATCAAGAAATGTCTATTTTACTTAATTTAAAAAATTATATTATTTATAATCGTACAAATTAACGTTCCCCGCTCAAAAATGTATAATTTGAACAATTTTTTAAATTATTCCCCAGCTTTTGCTTGCCGAGACATTTAAAAAAGTCTTTCCCATCCCCGAATGTATGCAGCAACGAATGCATCTTGACACAGAGTGCCTCCTGTTTAGCCACAGATTTCGGCGCAGCAGCCGTGTGGCTTCTTCTCGAGTAACTTATAAAGTATCTCGTATCGTCGGATTGCGTTTCGAGGTAACTTGTTAGCGTCAGTTTTAGAGTGTCGTTAGACGCCTCGATTTCGCCCATAACCGGCGAGGTGGACAGAACTACATCCCCCATTACCCGGCCATTTTTATTTCTAATTTTATGTATAGGTTGTAGAGCAACGAGATAACCCCGTTGGTCGGCCCGCCATAAAACAGGTCCAGCCGGTGGCGGTCGGGGGTTGGTGGTCGGAACAGTGATTCGATTTTTTTTATTTCAGTCTTCCGGAAGGGAATCAATCCCGGCCTCTCGCTCCCTTATCCCGTGATTCATTGGACTTTAATTTCCATCGGTTTGCCCGCGACGAGTACCCCTGCTGCTACGGGTCTCCATTCTCAGTCTCCGCGGATAAATACGATCGTCGTAAAAATTCTTCCGCTCGCGGGGAACACCGGGGGATATTGATTTATCTCGAGTCTCCGTTTCGGCATCAGCCCCGGTCGGGCTGCGAGCAGATATCCCGTGTGTCACGGTGTGTCTCGATCGACAGGTTTCCGAGCGGCGGATTATTTTCGTTAATCCTTGCGCGACGCTCAAGATGAAATTCGACAACCGATTGTCGGCTCGCGAGCGTCAACGGATCCGCGATAGCAATTGTCGCGAAACGCGTCCCGAAACGAGGACGCGCGTCTCGATCGATCGAACGAATCCGAGACGACACCCCCCCATGATATTCGAGGCTCGTGATTCCCCAAATCCTCGCGGCTCGAGACGTGTCATCGGACGGGAAAAAGCGCCGGGTTCCGCGTATGAATTTGTCCCATAAATATTTATCGGGCTCTTATCTGTCATCCCCTCCACTCCGCCCTACCCTGGCCCTATTGTCCTTCCTGCGCGGCCTGTAATAAATTAAGGGATAATAAATCCGGGGGAAACGCTCGGTGCCATCTCGAATCGGGAATGCGAACGATGACAGGGGTCGATACCGGATTTTTCCGCTGTATTTTTTCCCTCGTTTGTTTTTTTTTATCTTTCGACCAAATCCACCACGTCACCTTGTATATCGAGTTCATGCCCTTACCCGTATCCCCCGGCCGCCCCTCGTCGTCCATCACCCGCACGCCCGCCCCCGCGACTATTTTCTCCCGAGAGTCGTTCCATGAATTCGATCGACGCCGTTCAGAAGATACGCGGCACCCGCGGATAGCGCCGGTTCGTATTTTTCCCGGGCTCCCTGCCGCCCGACCTCTTTCGCGGATAGTATCCGACGCGTTCACGGCGAATATCGGGTCTCCTCGACGGGAAGCAATTATGGGATAGCCGCCCGAGGAAAACCTGTCCGGCCTTGGATTATCCAACCCTGCAGAAATCGTTTGCTTCTCTTCCAATTTTTTCGATGATTATCGAAATCGGTCGATAACGATCTATATTGGTCGACAAAGTCAGTCCTCTCTTTCTACGGGTTCGGTGTACCAACCTGGAGAGACTCGGTGGAAATCTTGACCGGTTGATAACGATCAATACCAGTCGATAATTGTCGATAACGATCTATACCGGTCGGTAACGTCGACGTCGGTCGATATTGATTAGTCTGTAATGGTCGATATCGGTCGATAATTGTAGATAACGATCGATACCAACCGATAGCGATCTATATCGACCGGTAAGATAAGTATACGTTGATAGGGATAAATCTGAAATGATCGATGAACGTCGGTAAGAACAGATAGTGATCTATATCTAGGGATACCGTCAATATCGATCGATACCGATTGATCTAGAATGGTCAATGAATGTCGATAAAGGTGGGCAGTGGTCGATAACGATCTATATCGGTCGGTATTATCGGTAACGGTCGGTAAAATCGATATTGACCAGCAGGGACCTGTTAGCAACGATTTATCCCGATCGATAACCATCGGTAACATTTTTCTTGGTCACAGATATTACCGACAGAACCGCCGCGATCGATCTACGCTATCGATCGATCGATAGCGCGGTCAGGCGCGTAAACGCCAACGATTCGAACGAGTTCGTGGCCCATAACGAGACTCGTTGTCACCGCGCTGGCAGTATATTGTTACCAAAGCGATGTTATTCGTTAACGATTCCAGTTTTCACAGGGAATTTTGGTCCCGTGGCAGCGGGGATCGATTTATATCGCGCGGGAGTGGGAGGGAAACGATAAACAGGCGTGCCAGCGACGAAATACGGGGGAACCGCGGAATCCGTCGACGATTCGACGCAATTGGCCGTAAATGAAGGGACGGAACGTTGTTCTAATCGCAACGAATCGGCTCCGGCTACATTAACGCCGCATTATCAGCGTCCCGTTACGCCGTTAATGGCGTTCCCCGGCTGCGAGCAACGCGCTCGCTGCACAATTTATCCGTCCGCTTTAGTTTTTACCTGACATAATTAAAACGTCATTGAATCTCTATTATTTATCTACTTTTATTCCCTCGAACACCGTGGCCGGCGACCCATTTGAAACTCGACGATAAATGAACGACACAGGACAACTGAACTGTTTCTTTTTTAAGTGTCGACCACGGTAATGCCTCGCTAATAGTCCTCAACGACAAACCAGCAATTCGGACCCTCCGTTGCAAGGATCTGCAAGTATCGAACAGTAGCAAAACCAAGTGCGAATTAATCCACACCCAAATTCGAGGGGTTCGGTTGAAAACGGCAAGGATCGTCTAACGAAGCATTACCGTAGACCTGTCCAAAACCCAGTCAAGCACATTTTCGTCCAGAAATTGGCGATGGAAAGCAAACCTAACCCGGATCAAGATTATTCAGTACAGAGATTAGAGACCATCCAGTGAGAAAGGCAACGATCAACCATCGAAGCATTACCGTAGACCCGTCGAAGCTCCAGTCAAGCAGAATCTCGTCCAGAAATTCGCGATGGAATGCCCACTGACCCTGCCAAGATTATCCAGCGCAAGGTATTAAAAGACCATCCAATGAGAAAGTGAACGATCAACCATCGAAGCGTTACCGTGAATCTATTGGCAGTTTCGCCGATCATAATTTCGCCGATGGTATCGCGATTAAAACTCGTAGCCGATTCGAAGCGGAGCGTACCGAAAGAGGTCGCGCGTCGTTGATTCGACCGCTGGAAAGGCCTCTCTCGATGATCGACCGGCGGTCGGAATCCGTTGTTGAAATTGGTGGCTGGCCGGGCCGTGAGCATCGCAATTACCGATTTTTTCGATGACGAGCGACGCGGATCGGGCCGCGTCGTCGAGCGGACGCGTTCCCGAGTCAAAGGCGGTCGATAGGCCGCGAACGAATCGCTTAATCCTCGTCGAAAACAGCGACGCGCGTAATTACTCTCGAAGCGGACACAACAACGACAAAGGAGCAGAGCGACGCTTAACTCGGTTAATTACTTCGGAAAAGAGCGGACTCCGGGCTTCGGCGGTGGGGGAAAGAGAGCGACGGAGGGGCCGACGGGGGGGGCCAGGGGGCGCGGAGAGAGGGGCGAGAGAGTAGGAAAGTTGGACGGGTGGAAGGAGTGGGGGTAAGACGAGGGGGGTCAGAGAAGCAGAGGGGGGCCGGTCGAAAATTGCGCTGGAAAAGGGCGTGCGCGGGCACGAGCGCGATATCTCGTTACGCGCGCCTAATTGCGACGGGTGGGGATCATAAACCTTTCAAGGTTCGTTTTTTCTTGTCTCCTAAACGAGCGCTGCCCCTGGGCCGTGTTTTTACGCGCGTCGAAACGCGGCCGGCGTCGCCGTCTCCGTCTACGTCTCCGTCGCCGTCGCCGTCGCCGTCGCCGTCGCCGGCACCGTCGTCGTCGACGGCGACGTTTCGGACGAGAGAACAGGTCGTCGTCGTTGGGACGTGGAAGCGCTCCCGCGCCTGCCCGTCCGTTTCCACGAGACCGCGCTATGCCACGCTACTGCCGGGACACTTTGCGCCAAGGCCGACCGACAAATTGAATATGTACATAAGCGCCGGTGATGAGAAGCGTCCACGACCGCGCCGAGTCTCTCCTATTAGGCGAGAGACGGTTTTCTGACAATTTCGTCTCCGCCGCTTCTCCATTGATTTGTCACCGTCGCCGTGACAAGGTCGACGATATAGTTCCGCGGGAACTTAGGCCCACCGGCGACACTGACCTCACCCACCGCACCATGACTGTTTCAGAATGGATGCACGAATTTAAGGCTCGCCCCCGAGCTAAGTCAGACCTCTGCGATTTTTATTAGATCGTCGTGAAATGTAATTAGATCGTGTTAGGAGACACTGGGTTTGATT
>CM052084.1:11603369-11615558 GCA_028453745.1 Agapostemon virescens
AAATTATTGGTCTCCGATTCTTCTGTAATTTTGGCTACACGTTTCTATATGCGTAGGCAGAGTGTATGCCAAATTTTAGCTCGATCGGAATCGAATTGCAGCCGTGGCACGACTCTGAAGTTTCGGGGCGATCAATGGCGAAAATGGAAAAAATGGGGTTGATAAAAGGTAGCTTCCTGAAGTCCCCTGATATGCTAGCCTAGATTTTGATTGCCTTAAGAAGCGTGCATTCGGAATGCCTCGGGAGGCGTGGTTCTGCAGCTCCTTCCGTTCAGAGCGCTTTCAGAGAAACGTTCAGAGAAACGTTGTAAGAGTTACGAAATAATTTTGCAGAATTCCGTGTACAGCCGATTTGAACGGCTGTTCGTTTGCCGTTAGTTGTTAACAGTAGTCGATTTATGATTGATGCGCGATTAAAAGTGCATTATGCGTAATACGTGTACGCTTCTCCCTGGAGGACTAATTACTCGTTTAAAGAGTTAATTATTGCGGGCGAGCAGGGTTGCAGACTGCGAAATCGCTGCACGCGCACCGGTCTGCTCGATTCCACGACTCACCCCCTTCATCGGCCGAAGCAGGTCACCCCTTCCGGCCAGTTTTTTCTATCAACGAACCGGTTATCGTGCCGACGTAACGTCATCTTCGACGTTCGAACATTTCCTTCGTTTCCATGACTTCGTTTTTCTTCCCTCGAAACCGTCGACGACTCTCCGCCCCTTCCTAAGGGTCGCGAACGTCGGAACATCATCATCCCCTCGAACGTTCTCATACATAATATTTTATTTCGTTTCCTCGACGTTTCGGGAATCGTCGAGGAGACAAATAAACGGGAACGGAAAATCGTGTTTCGGCTTCGGAGAGGACTGTTGGCAATTTAAAAATTCCTTCGTTGCGGGAAACCGGGAAAACCACCCCCGGACAATTATCCACGGCCAGGGACACGGCAAAGAGAGTAGGTACCGGGGCCAGCCGACACGGAACACGGCACAGACAGGGAGCAGAAACGTCGAAATCCCACAGGAGCACGTCTCGCGTGTCAACGACCCTCCACATGTTACGTGTCACCCCGCAACACCCTTTATTACGCGTCACCGTTTAAACGCTCGAAAGCACGCGACGTCTACCCGTTATTACCGCGAAGCGTCTCGGGAACTTTGGGACGTGCCACGGATGAGAAATTGTATCGTTCCTGTCGTCGACTACGCTCCTCGGAAAAATAACCATCCCTTACCTCCACGATCGTTTTACAACCCCTCTTGCTACCAACCAGGGGTCGATCCTTCTTCCGAGTCTCTCCGATTGTTCGTAAACAATTGATTAGCCCTCGACGAACTTTATCTCGCGAACTCACCGCGTTGTCCAACGAGTATCCCCCCACCCGTAAGGCGTGGCTTCGCCAGTGCCTAAAGTGCCCTCGGAGGCGTGGCCTTATCGCTCCTGTTATATCTGGAACGTCTAGACAGGCGCGGTTTTGCCGCTCTTTCTATTTACGCTATCTTCGGAGGCGTGATTTTACCGTTCTTGATATGCACGGTATTTTTGTGGGCGTGGTTTCGTTGCTCCTGCAATCTAAACTGCTTTCAGATACATCATTTCGTTATCCTTCGTATGTTTTCTTTTTGTAAGACGCGTCAGTTTTTTGTAGATAGTCTCCAAGGGGCGTGGCTTCGTAGCTCTCTTAATCAAGACGTGGTTCCTTTACTGTCCACGCCCATAGAGCCCCGTGTGGGCGTAGTTTCGGTGCCCCCGAAGTTGAACGGTGCCCCACGGGGCAAATTTATCCTCCTCGAGTCTAGAACCGACCACGGCTAAAATATTCGAGTAAACCTAACCGGAAGTAGACGGTGGTCGTCGTTCTTTCCTCCGCGGGAGTAATTTCGATCGGCGGCTGCTCGGATATTAAGCCCTGTCGGACCGTTTATTATTCCATGATTTTTATCGCGGCCTAAATGACTCACACGATACTTCCCGCATAGGAAACGAAAAAGAACGTGACTCAGCCTTCGTTGTGCTCGCCGCCCCGGCAATTCGGCCGGACCGATAACGTCGAATGGAAACCGATGATCCCGAACCAACCCCCTCCCTCCACCCCGTCGAATTTCTTGTAGCAGGACAAGGAAAAACTGGTTTCAGCGACGATTCCTCGCGGCTCTGCTCGTCGATCCGATACGCGCTAAATTTCAACCACGAAAATCATAAATTTATCGCGTGGGGATGCGAAGGGGTGGACACTGTTTTCCACCCTTTGACTTTTCACGCGATTATCGCTCGAAAAACTGTAGCCGGCATCGACACGACCGGATCACCCTCTCGCGTTAATCGAAAACTCGATTGAAATTGGTTAAAAATCCTCGGGGGTTGGTGCGTGGTCTGCGAGGGTCGACGGGGGTGTACGAGACCGGCATAAATACGCGAACCACAGCCGGGGCTTTAATTAAATAATACCCGGTAGATTTATAGGCGGCGTGATTCGATATCGACTACCCCCTCCCCTGGCCACCTCTTCCTCATCCTACGGCAAAGGGAATATAAAATCCGCGCCGGAAAACCGAGGGTGGCGCCCGTCAGGGGGTGAGGAAACACTGAATGAACGACCGGCTTTGCTCGACTTAAGTCTGTTCTCCATATTTATACGTGGTCGAGTAACCGTGCAATCTGCCACGATACTCAACCGTTCGTCGCCACCCCGTTTCATCCCTCTGAAGCCACCCCATCAACACTCGCGAACAAACCCCTCACCGGGACACATGTCCAAGTGTCAATTACCGGTTCTAATGAAACGCATACTCGTGAAAATATATCTGACACGCATTTCTTCTAACTACTAACGTTCTGCAGAGGGGATGGAAATGGATCGTTAGGGGTTGGAAACCAATCTCGGTGAACGCGAAGGAAATTAACAGAAGTAATGAGAAATATTTGAACGTAGGCTAGACCGCGTCAACCGACCGGGAATATTTGTTTAAATAAACGCGAGAATGTTTGCAAAATTACTGCTTTCACTTATTTGTAAATTTATGAAGATTGAAGGGTGTGAGGGGTGTCTCTTTCGTTTCAGATATTTTTCCAACGATGTCCAACTGTATACCTAGACTCAGAAGATTACTGTTTAAATAAATATTTGGATATTTGCAAAATAACACATTTTAATTATTTTGCAAATTTATGAAAATTGAGGGATGCAAGGGGTGTCCCTTTCGATTCAGGTATTTTTCCAACGATGTCCAACTGTATACCTAGACTAAGGAGGTTTCTATTTAAATAAATATTTGGATATTTGCAAAATAACACATTTTAATTATTTTACAAATTTATGAAAATTGGGGATGCAAGGGGTATCCCTTTCGATTCAGATATTTTTCCAACGATGTCCAACTGTATACCTAGACTCAGAAGATTACTGTTTAAATAAATATTTGGATATTTGCAAAATAACACATTTTAATTATTTTACAAATTTATGAAAATTGGGGATGCAAGGGGTGTCCCTTTCGATTCAGATATTTTTCCAACGATGTCCAACTGTATACCTAGACTAAGGAGGTTTCTATTTAAATAAATGTCTAAATGTTTGCAAAATGACACATTTTGGTCAAATTGCAAATTTATGAAAATTGGGGATGCAGGGGGTGTCCCTTTCGTTCCAGAAAATTTTTTAAAGATGTTCTAGAGTTTTCGATACGATGACAAAATGGAGTCGAATTTTGGGGGGTGATTTGAGGGTGGTGGAAGTTAAAATTCCGAGTTTTGTCGAGTTTTTGGAGTAAAGGTAGCGCCATTAAGCGGCGCCTGTTTATTTAGTGTCGCGAAAAGTGGTCGACAGGGCTCCCCCGTGGACTGCCATAAATCACGGCGTGTCCCGTGAACCGGAAGCAGGAAGAAGAAGCACCGAAGCTACCCGGGAAGGAAAACCGACACCTCCCACCTCCGACCATGCTCGTTTACCGCCATTATTAAAACGTCTCTTTTTCGGCGGCGCGTGAAACGAACGCGAGGGGCAAAAAGGTCCCGGAGGAGCTTCTCCGTTTCTCCATCCGACTTATGGTTTCCCCCATCGATTACGTTCGACCCCTACCCACATCCGATCGTTCCAGTGACGCTCAACCATGAGTCTGTGCCACTGATATCAGAATTCTTCAAGTATCACTAAATAATAATGGCTATCGATATTAAAATTGCTGTCATTTTCTTTAAAAAAATCGCAAGACAATGGTTCTGCGCTCATTTTACAGCTTAAACATTGCGCTTTCATTCTACGTTCCTCACTTCTCGATAAAAAATTTGTTCTGCATCATACGCAGCAAAAATATGCAATTCGTACATTCTTCTCTGATTTTCAACTTCAATCAATTGTACAATGTTTAAAAATTTTTTCTCGCGTATGCAACCTCCAGAGCATCGTAGTCTAACAAATATTCATTCCGAATAGAAGAGAATAAGCGAAGCATATACCCTGGGGGTACGGAGTCCTCGTAAACCAGAAAATTGACGAGTAAGAAAAGACGCAACGCCGGAAGTTCGACGAAGTTTGTTAAGATCTTTATGCCAGCATCGAGTCCCGCAGGTTAGGAGACGTTGCGAACGCCAGAGAGAGCTTCTGCAGTCTATTTATTATTAGCAGGCTGCGGATCCTCGAGCGTTTGTGCCGAGCGCGCGCGAGAGAACGAGAAAGAGAGTTCTCTCGACGAATCCCGGTCTACGAGATTTAATAAAACGCGCCCCCTTGGAACGAACAGCGTTCGTCAAAATTATTTGGACTCGCACAAAAAGAAAGAGAAAAAGAAAGCAGTAGGAGAGAAACGGTTCGCACAAAACAGGGTATCCATTTCTCGTATTCACGACGGACTAGCAACCCCTTGGCGACGTTTGCCGGAGGTACAGGTGGAGATCGAATGCCCGTGGTGGAGCGCGAGCAGCCTGACCGAGGGACAACGGAAGGTATGGTTGTCCCTTTGTCATCGGGGTCGACGCAGCGTCGCGACCCCTGCCCCGGAACCCGACACTCGACACCGTTTGCCCTTTCCAGGACGGTTCGGTAGCCGATCGCAGATACCGGGCTTCGTTTATGGTGTACGATTTCCGTAAAGCAACACCGCCGCGCCGAGTCGAGTCGCGGGGCCAAATGAACCGAGTGTCCGGAGACATAGAGCCAGCCACGAGGAGGGTGGTCCGGCGCGGCGATCACACCTGCGAGATTCCCTTTCGTTTCTCCCTTTCTACGTTCTATTTCATCGCGCTCGGCTTCGGGAGCGAGTCTCGCACGCCTCGCACGTCTCCCACGCCCCTCCGCGCGCTCTCCGCCCATCCGCGCTCCGCTCCGCGCTCTCCCCGCCCGGCGCACCGCTCTCGCCCCGCCCCGTCCCGCCCCGATCGCTCGTAGACCGATCATTCCGTTTCCCTTCGGCGGAAAAGGGCTTCTCCGATCTACCCCGATCTGTATACGTATACATCCAATTGTCCACGCGTACCTGTTCTCGCCGCGTCTCGTTTTCCATGCTCTCGTGTCTCGATGCCCGATGTCTAATCGCTTTAAACGAGAGAGAAGGAAAGAGAGAGAGAGACAGAGAGGCCGAGCCTGCGTCGGATTAGCATCGCCTGTCTCGGTATTACCGGTTTAACGGAGTTTTCCCTGCAACTGGAAACCGCCGGCGAATTTGTTCGTCGACGAATACACGCGGATGTATACCCAACGGGACGACCGAGCCGGATTACAATTTCACGCGGATCGCGTTGCGAGAGCGGGAAGTTAGGCGGCGATTAGGGGCCGGCTCGGGCTCCGCTCTCGGTGCGTTTCAACCCGCCCCGACCGCCGACCTCCCTCGTAGCCTGTATTCGGCTGTTTATTGGCCGCGGTTTTATGGTTCTACGGTTTTATCAGCCCAGCGCGTTTTCGGCCCGTTTTTACGGGGTTGTGTTCTCGCTCGTGTCGCCCAGCCGCTCGATCTTTTCACCGTTTTTCGCACGCGCCCTCGCCCCGCGTTGCTGGCCGCTGTTATTTCTACTATTATCGTGTTGCCGCTATTAGTTTTGGAACCGATGTAACTCCGCGGGAAAACTAAATCAACAGAAACTACGCCGAAACGGTTCCCTCCGCCGCCGAACGAAACGGAAGATAAACACGACGGAAGAAACAAAACAACGCGCTCGCTGCTTTAATTTATGCACTGCTTAGAGTACCGCGTGGCTCGTAAACCTTGCGAATCGATGCGGACGGTTTCAAGCTTATCGAAATGAAATATTACGCGATCGGTAAAAATTCTCAAAGATGCATATCGATAGCCTTGACACGTGAGAATTATTTCATAATTTTTGTGTACAGTTAAATAGGCAAACTGGATAGGAACCTGTTAATCCGAATTCGCCCTGTGACTTCACCCCTGCTAGCGATAGAGGGTTAAAACTTCAGACGAAGCGGTTTCCAGTTATACTCTATCGTAAGGCGCAGGAGCCATTTGAATCGACCTAGGGGCATTTCCAGCGGCTGTACCCGAAATTCGGATGGCACCTTGTATATACATCCCCCGGAGCAACCGGAAGTTCCGAGCTGCAGCTCGTGTGTTTTCTGAACGAAGGAAATCACGAGGAAGACGTCGCGCTGCCACATATCCGAGAACTTTCCACGGGAATCGAAGCAGCTCGGCTTTCGTTGCTCGGCGCGATTAAACAACCGGTTAACAAACGATTCCGTGGTCCGCCGCGCCGTCGGACACGCCCATCGGAGCGTTCGCGCCTCCCCCCGGGGGCTCCGGAAACGTCGATC
The DNA here is from genome assembly GCA_028453745.1 of Agapostemon virescens. Classification (NCBI taxonomy): domain Eukaryota; kingdom Metazoa; phylum Arthropoda; class Insecta; order Hymenoptera; family Halictidae; genus Agapostemon; species Agapostemon virescens. The sequence goes on from CM052084.1 coordinate 11,610,130, forward strand.
GAACTCGCGGGTCGCGTTCCCGGTCCGCCGAGCAACGACAACAACAACAAAACGCTCGATCGGCTCGGGAGGCACGGTAAAAAGTCTTGGGCTGTTTTTTTGTCCGCGCGCGAGTTTCGAGAGCCAAGGGGCGGGGCGTGCGGGCAACGGTGGGCGGGAACAATGGCGGGATCGATCGGTCCTCGAGAGCACAATCGGGAGAGCCGGTTAAACGGTTAATTAGGAGGAATTCGGGTTTACCAAATCGAGATATCGGGTCCGCGTGTTGTCGTCGGTAGTATCGGGGACGCCCGGCGTCGTCGACCTAATTAACGAGCGTTGTCGGGCCTCCTCGGCCGCCGATTCTATCCGCGGCGGAAAGTTTAAGTGCACCCGGCATCGACGATAATAGCGAGCGTCTCTCTTTCTCTCTCTCTCTCTCTCTCTCTTTCTCGTGTTTGTCGTTCGCGCACGCGTGCGCGTGTGTACGTGCTTATTCATCGTCAGTCACCCACACAGAGACGCGTGACGACGACGACGACGACGACGCTGAGACGAGGCGTCGAGACGCGTGCACTGACTCACAGAACAAATCACGAGCACACGGTGTGTAAGAGAAAGAGAGAGAGGGAGGAAGAGGAAGGGAGACCCCCTGCCGTGTTCAATATGCATGAGTTATCATTCGTAACGCAACGGGAATGAATCATATATTCGCGATGTTCTCGGGAACGCTCGTTAGCCCGCGCCCCTCGCCCCGCCCTCTCCGCGCCACTCCTACCAGGCGCGCCCCTGCCGACCGCAACTGCTCGCACACGCCTCCTGCTCTCGCGCCGACACCGGGATCGGCTTCTTCGGGGCACGGAGAGGCGCCCTTTCACGCAACCCCCCGTACACCGCTGCGAGACAACCAATTTAGCCCCCCTGCACGGCGCAAGTGACTTCTTTCGCTCGCTGGAGTCCTCACGACTCGGCTCAGCTGCTCGGAATGCCGATCGATCGAAAATCTTGCTGTTGCTGTTGATTAGTTTTCCGGGTGACAGTACAATTTGATAGAACTATTCTTGAATCGAATGGATTCTAAGATGCTGGTCCTTGCCCTTGCTGGTCCCTGTACGTGCACCCTATACGAAATTATTAGGACATCCTTCAGAAATGAAACGCTGTTTTAAAATTGATTTACCGATTGAATTAACCTGGGACAATTTCGTAAGATGGCTGAAGCAATTTGTTCATTAGAGAAGCTGTGAGAAAGCTTTTTCAAATTGCTGTTAGACTACTGAATCACCCTGTACATTGGTGCTCGAAGCAGCTACAGGACGATTTATAATAAGAGAAGTATATAAAACTCCGAGATGTCTACAGGAGGCTGTCAGCAATATTGTGAACGCATTTTATTCCAACTCCACCGAGACGGAGGACACCTCCAGACAATTATTGAATCACCCTGTACATTGGCACAGCTACAGAACGATTCATAATAAAAGCAGAGTACAAACTCCATAATCCTGCAAGTGGATGTCTGCAAGCGACTGGCAACCGTAGCAATGGTGTCAACGCATTTAATCGACAACTGCGAAAGCCGGGTCACTCGTGACCCAGGATTAACAAAGCAGCAAAACGTTGTTATTTACGAAAAAGAATAACTGCCAGACATCTCTGCCTCGCTTAAGAAAGAATCTTTCGGCCATGTTCGCGAAAGCGAGATTTTTTTATCGTCCTGTAGAACACCGTGAGAGCAGACCCTGTGCGTTTCGGAATCGATATTTTTCTCGACTACCAACCCTTTTCCGTCCGTACACAGCCGCGACACGTTATCGAGCCCCCTTATCTCGCTTTCATTCTCTGTCGTTCCGTCGTGTCTTCACACTTATCGTGGTTTTCCCACCCCACCCCTGTCCCCACCCTCTTCGGCGACCCCACCCCGTGGTCGTCGCATTTTCCCTTTTCACAGGGGGCCCTCGACCGCGCCATTTACATCGCCATTCAACGACGGACCGCGTGCCCCTCTTTCTTATCGTGTTCAACCCCCGGGTTCTCTGTGTGTCCCCTTTAATAACCGGGGTGGTCTCCGGCTATCTTCCTCGGACAACACGAGATTCTTTTTCTTCGACCGCCTTCCTTCGCTCCGCCAACCCCTCGGCCGCCATTCCGCCACACCACCCCCTCGGACACCAAAGCCGTCGGTTAGGGGCTTTCTCGAACGACAAGCAACCCCCTCGACGCGGCGCCACCCCCGCGAGAAGTCGAGGCGTAACAAGCGATTTCCGGGCCGATGGGAAAATATTTGCACGACCCGCGGGAAACATCCCTAGGGATTTTCAAGGGGTGTAGGAAGAGCGAGGGAGGAGGGCGATGCGAGAACCACGGAAACGGGTGAACCGTCTGCAGTTTTCTTCGGGTAATTACTGATGGAAGGGTTGTAATTTTTGGAGGGTGCGAACAGAGCTATTCGAGCTGCACGTTGCAAGTTTCCCCACGTCGAAGTGCTGCAAAATGGCGGAGTTGCAGGACCATTTGTGGGAACCTTGGTTTCTAAATTGTGCTGCTTTCGCGGCCATTTTGCGAAGAACCGAGGCGCCCTGAATGAAAAGCACAAACAAATTCATCGATGGAAATGTGTCACGCGAAACAAGAATTTTCCAAGACTCTCAATTATTAAAAATGGAGGAGTTACACGACCGTTGCTGGGAACCTTGATTTCTAAATTGTGCTGCGCAAAATGGCGGACGCGTTCGAAGTATCCCCGACTCTGGAAGGTGGTAAGTTGCCGAAGAATTTGTTTAGAACCGAAGGAAATCGTTTAACCGTAAGAGAGCCGGCGAGACGGAGAACGAGACACGAAAAAACCCTCTTCGTTGCACGGATGCACCGGAGGAAGGGTTGTTGCATCGGTCGATGCGGCAGAAGCGGCCGTGCGCCGATAAAAGCGACGCCGGGCGTCCAATCCCCCCGTTTCCACCCCCGGCGACCGACCGTTCGCGGAATAATTGGATCGGTTTTTGCAGCTGTGAATCACGAGCCACGACAATCGGAGGAACAAGGCTTTTTCTTCCCCCCAGAGGCTTTTCCGGGCCACATATCGCGGCGCGGCCGCTCCCTGTGCTTCGTTTCGCTCCCTTATCTTCGAGGAGCGCTATTTTTTTCACTCCTACACCCTCTACATCCCCCATCCTTGAACAACTAGGGGACGCGCCATCCGCGTCTGGAAACCGGAAATATCGCGTTCGAGTTGTATTCATAGATTCGAAGGGAATTAAGGTGTCCCGAGAGTGCGAGAACGCCACCCCTAATTAATGTGGACCGTTTTGTCGTTCTGTCGTTCGGTATGACGTTCAAAGGGGTTTCTCGTCTTTTAGGATACCTTGGGGGCCTGTAACAATTTTTCTTGATGAGAACTGTATTAGCCATTGCGAAACAAATACATATTGTTACAGTGCACACTTTGAACTACCATGTAACATTTTTCTTTCATTCAAATTTTCACTGGGACTCGTTCAATATGGCGTCTGAGGGGTCTAACGTTACTTAAAGTGTCTTTTGGTCTTCTAGGACACTTTGAGGACCTGTAACAATTTTTCTTGACAAGAACTGTATTAGTCATCGCTAAACAAGTACATATTTTTACAGTGCACACATTGAACTACCATTTAACATTTTTCTTTCATTCAAATTTTCACTGGGACTTGTTCAATATAGCGTCCAAGAGGACCAACGTTACTTAAAGTGTCTTTTGGTCTTCTAGGATATTTTGAAGGCCTTTAACAATTTTTCTTGACAAGAACTGTATTGTCCATCGCTAAACAAGTACATATTGTTAAAGTGCACACATTGAACTACCATGTAACAATTTTCTTTCATTCAAATTTTCACTGGGACTTGTTCAATATGGCGTCCAAGAGTACCAACGTTACTTAAAGTGTCTTCTGGTCTTCTAGAACATTTTAAGGGCCTGTCACAATGTTTTATAAATTGTAGAGCGGTCTGTTTAAAATAATTCAAGCACCTCGACATTCTACACAACACACAAACTTCTGCGACGAATATTTAAACCAATAAATAAATTGTGAACAATCGAAACTACTCCTGAACGATGCCAATCTCTATATTCTTCATTCCGACGGCCAGCGCGATGAACACGCATGTCAACTTCATTAACCGCGCGTGGAAAAATCAATTTGCTCCGATATACGCGTTATTAAGTAATTAAATAACACCGGCAATTTACCATAAACAATCCGGAGCAATCGCGTTCAGCTTTTTAATTCCGGTCTAATGACAATCAAAGCGATCTCGCCATTAATCTCGCCGACTCGATGATTCTACTGTGTATTGGTTCGCGCCGTGGGCATCTACAGGGTGTCCGGAAAGTTTATCGAGCCCGTGGTAAAAATTCTCAGTCTAGAAAAATGAGAAAAAAATGTAAAATCGTGGCAGGCCGTTTTATATTCTTGTCTCCGTTATGGAAAAATCGATGACGGACCAGGAAATTCAAACTGGCCGCCGGTAATCGCGTCGGAGGTCTGCTCGAATCGTGGAGTCGCTCTCGGGAAGCCAGAGGCCGAGCAATTCCATGGAATTGTCGTGGTTGTTGAGCAAACACGCGGGAGAACGACTTCGTATCCGTGCTATTATCGCTGTCGCCGTTCGATTGTTCCTCGCTGTTCGAGCAACGAGAGGGAAAAAAATAAAAATCGACGCCGGCGAAGTTCCACGCCGAAGAGAGAGACGTCTTAACGCTCGCGGAACTGCATTTCCGGTGGCTCCGCTCGCCTGGAAAAGTATTCTTCGATAACTCTTCCGATGAGACAGATCCCATCCATCATCCCCCTTTCTCGCGATAAGACGAAAGTCTCGTCGATCGTCCCCCGGAAAAGAGCAACGGAAAAGTCCCGTAACAGCTCGCCGCCGAGGCTACGTGCCCACCTGGGAATCGATTCTCCCCCGAAATCTTCCCGCTGATGGAAAACGCGAGTGGAAACTCCCCTTAAAGAGGTTTCCTGCACCTACGACGCTTCGGAGCCGTTTCAATAATCTCTCTTGCCGAGAAATGGGAAACTGTTGCCAGTAAAACGGACCGAGCTATCTTAAAGTGCGTGCGTCGAACTGCAGAGTAACATTTTTATTTGTTTCAAGATGCCGTCCAATATGGCGTCCTACCTAATAGTTCTCAAGAGGTTTTCAGGACTTTCAGGACTTTTTAACAGCTTTAACAATTTTTATTTAAAATGGCCTTCTTCGTCCATCACGAAACAAGTAGATATGATTGAAGTGCACACGTTCAACTGTCTTATGACATTTTTCTTTCATCCAAATTTGCACTGGAAGTCTTGCAATATGGCGGCCAGTGAGCGCAATGTTACTTAAGATCTCTTCTCTGGTCTATTAAGACATCTTGAGGGCCTATAACAATTTTTCTTGAGAAGAACTGTATCGTCCATAGAGAAACAAGT
>CM052084.1:11620558-11658908 GCA_028453745.1 Agapostemon virescens
TTTTTTTTTTAATTAAAACCGTCACTGATGCGTAGATGTTGATCTATGTTGACTCTGGATCCATTTTCAGTACCGTTGATTTAACAATGAATAATAGTAACAATTGTTTAGCTATACTCTTCGATTTCTAACCTAACAAATAGTAGACGCGGTAGATCCTATCAATTAATATAATGGAAACAGTTGGGAATTTAAAATATTTGCACTTTTACGTGGACGTTGATTTCTAAAGACTCTAGATTCGTTTGTGACCGGTTTGCTTTAACAGTAATTAACAGAAATAATGTTTTAGGGGCTATAACCACCGAAATAATTAACATGATCGACCCCCCACGGCGAAACAATGAAAGTTGAGATATGTAAAAGGGGAATACTGATAAGGAAAGGTTTCGTGGACAATCTGATAACAAATCTTGTGTTCGGGAAGTACCTATATATAGATTCGTTCTGAATGGAGGCCGGTGAGGCCAGGGGGTTAGTACAGGCTCCGGGGCATTTGAAAGGTGCTAACGAGCCTCTGGAAACTTTCAGCCCTACCGGAAGGCGAGCCTGTTATCACCGGAAGACTGGGCAGGCATCGTTATCAGGTCGGTGACGTGGTGCGGTTCAATTGCACTTCGGCGAAGTCGAAACCGGCCGCCATGCTCAGTTGGTTCATCAACGGGGATCCTGTAAGTGACTTACCTGGAATCCTCCATGACCACTGGTTCCGTGGGAACGTTGGGAATTTCCAGAGTCTAACCCCACTTTCGTCACTCGCATCGAAACATCGGCAATCACATCGGTGCAATCCCCCACCGATTTTCATCCGACTCCCTAAACAGTTGCTAGCACTTTTGTCTCAGAGTCCACCTCCTTCCATCAGTCTATCAGCTCCTAAAAATTCATCTATTAATTCTTTCGCTCGAAACAATATTTTTATCTTCAATAGAAATGAATTACTATTACTCGTACTTAATGCACTAAAAATTTTGTATCAATTTGTTAACTATATTACCATTCGAGTGCCAAGGGTTAACTCCTTGACCAGACTGTATCCCCCTCCTAGAAGTTTAAGTAGACCCTCCATCTATCGCATAGTCTATCAATCCTCTTAGAAGTAGACTATTGCATGATCTATTAGGCCCGCGGTCATACTGCAATCGGCTCCTAAAAGTGTAAATAACCTAGTATATTGCTTGGCGTTTGGAATATGGCGACCTTACCTCGCGTAAGAAGCATTTCCAGACTGCGAAACCAGCTGAAAGATGGACCAAGCTGTTTTTTGGTTGCGTCAGGTCGACCCGCAGTACTTGAGGGGGCCCCACATCACAGAGGTGGATCGCGAGGGTCTGGAGACGGCGGTGCTCGGCCTGGAGTTCCGTCTGCGTACGAAGCACTTCAAAAGGGGAGACTTGAAGATCAAATGTCTGGCGACGGTGGCGACCGTGTATTGGAAATCGAACGAGCTCAGCATAGAGGGTGAAAGGCCCCTCAAGATGCCGGTAATGGAGAGCAGGGAGACAAGAGCCCAAGGGCACACGCATGCCGAACATATCTTGGGAGGTATGCGACCGTATTCAGTAACATCCGGAAACCTTTTCTTCTATTCCACTTCCTTTGGCGCGATTTTATCAACACGCTCTCTGCATTACCTACCGGGTCCCATGCTGACCCTTCGAGTAGACTTCCCTCCTTACGTCAACCCTAACCACACTTCTTCATTGGCATCACATTATTTAGTTTTATAAGGATACGAAAGCGGGTAGAAATTTCCTGTATAAAATGTTCAATGAAATCTCAACAATTTTTGTCAGACTTTCCTGAATTACATGTCTTTTCGTTTCAGGGAGCGGAGGCAGCACGTTAGCACCCTGCATCCTGACGGTGCTCGTCAGTCTGCTGGTCCTGCGATAAAAAGAGGAGGCCTGTGTATTGTCACTCGTGCTCATCCCTGATAATCCGCCCCCACCCCCAACCCCCTTGGTCAGGCCACCAAAGGAAGCTGTGTGCGAAGATCACTGTGTACTAAATTAACCGTGTTGTTTCTATTTTTTATAAAGAAGCAGTTAGTGGTGTTAGCAGGACGTAAACCGAAGTATATGAATATATACATTTAAGTACACACGCATTAGGGTGTTAGAACAGAAAGGGGTTGCGTACAACTGTCGTACCACGAGTCTGTGTACTCTTAAACGAAATTGTCACCGAAAGTGATAGAGAAGCTCCAGTAGACAGTGAATTTTTTAAAGTTGAAGAAATGTTGAGGAGAGATTGATTTTAAAAAATTCCTGGGCAAGTTTCTTTCGAGGATCATTCGGTGAGCAAATTTCTGGTACGACTCGAGGGAGAAAGATGATCGAGCATGGTTGTTTAAGAGTTTTTATTCAGTCGTTAATACGATTCAGTGGACAGAGTTTAATCACAACCGAAATTTATAAAAATCTCATTGTCTGTGTGTCCCCGGGCATTGAAGAGCGTGCGACTTTCACCCCACCAATTCTCTCATTCTCTTCCTTCTCTTTCGCATGATTAAGAGACAAAGAGAGAGAGAGATCGAATTTCGAATGAATGTGAACGATCCTGCCTCAGTTGACAAATTCCTGGTCCGTTTAGACCTTTTTTCGTTCGAAAATAACTCATTATTTATTACTGAATAGATCTTTATATGTAATGCAATCATCACATCATCCCGATTATTTTATAAAGATTTAAATAACGAGCCAAAGCATTCGTTAATATACCATTGTAAAATTACGTAATTGTAAAAAACCGTAGTACGAGTAATTCGCGTGGGTCGAAATGGACCCGGAGTCCGTCATGGGGAATCAATGCTGTCCAACAAATTATGCCTTCTTTCGGATTGCTAACCATTCACGATAAAAATTAGTTGATAAAATTCAAAACAATAGAAATATTCGAAGAACTAACATATACTATTATATTATTTCTTGAAGGAGCCACTACAAAGTTTACACTTACAAAATTGATAACAAGTTGATTGTTGTAAATACGAGTAATGATAATAAACTTTAAAAAATGTCTCGATTTTTGTTTGGCAACGTCGATCTTGTAATTTTGTTTGACCAGAGTTCAGAGAATAATATCTGCTATAACTATTGAAAGTTAGCAATCCCGGAAGAGTTGAACAGTGCAATCACCATAACGTCAGTGTGACTGCGAGGGCTTGCGTGCCCAAGATATTTCTAACATAATTATACACGAGTGTTTCTATCGTCCGATCATTGGAGAACGAGAGAGCAGACTCAACCTGATGAGAATTTAAAAAAGCGGTCTCTCGCGTCGTAGCTTTTATCAATCTAGTCGCTATTAATCGGCAGCAATGATACGTTATATCCTAGAGTTATTGTGAGCCGTGTGTATGTGTAAGAACGTACGCATGGTCTGTATGCAAGTATGTACGAATGAGCGATCGTGTAGGCGTGTGTTTTACCAAAGAACATCCACGCTATAACATTCCTAATTGTTACTTAACTGCCAGCCCACACATAGGGTGTGTAGAGTTGACATCGTACTGCCTGGTACTGCCACGAACACACACACACACACAGAAACACATACACACACTTTGTGTACGGTTTAAGCGTAAGGACGTGCAGTCTGTACATATGTACATAAATCGGATCGACTTTTATCTTTAACTTAACGTTCTGATAATAAACCCGACGGATTTACGTCGACGAACAAGCGACACCGTGCCTCCCCTCATTTGTAAACCAAAGATTTCAGTAACCATCAGAAGCTGGAGGTGTTAAAGAGACACCTATCAGAGAAAAAAGCGTGTCTCTTCTTCTGAGACTGACAGGACTTTGCAGGGGACTTCATGAAGAAGCTAGAGATCTTCTGATCTCCTGGTGATACTTCCTCCTCCACCTCTTCCCATTCAACAGGTAGGGCATGAGCCTCCAGGATCTTCTCAGCAGTGGACCAACTAAATCTGACCAAGCGAGGAAACCCAAACACTGGGTCTACATGTCCCGAAAGCCACTTCTTGGTTTCCGGGTCGTTAGGGTACCCGCTCCCATACTCTGAATCAATATCTCCCTCGCGAAATTGCCAAGCTCTTATAGCATGATCACGGGAAACCTTGGCACAGATACTGGCTGCACTGACAATAGGATAAGTTGAGTCAGCCTTCTTTGCTACAACTATCTTCAAACCTGGAAAGATCAGCTCCAGCCTGGCCTGGTACTTTTCTGGCTTGCCTACAGTGTCCACATAGATCTCTGTGATCCTTGCACCAGCCTCAATTACTCTCTTAGTCAGCTCAATCGCGGAAACCATGGATACCTCATTTAAGGAGGTCTTGCTCCTGCGGTACATGCTGTTGCTTATGGTGTTAGGTGATATCACATCCACTGCCCAGCCCATAGTATTCCCATGATTACAAATCTCATCAAATATAACATCTCGCTTTTCCTCAGTTAGGCTTTTCGAGTCTGCACAGCCTAGATCCACTAAGAGTTGCTTCTCAGACAATGGAGCATAGGCTATTCCATAGACCATGGGCCCAAGGACTGGGCCACGACCAGCCTCATCGATACCCAATTGACAAGGTTCATCTTTACAAATTTGAGGAACCTAACAATAAAATGTAGTTAAAAAATGTGTAAACTGTTAACTATTTTTTCAATGTTTACCTCTGACAAATGGACTTTGTTGATGCTGTGATCCCAGGCTTCAAAATACGGAGTTAAGTCACCTCTTTTGGTAATTACGCTATTATTCAAGGAATCGGAGCCATTCTCCTCTGAATTTATTACGTTTTCGTTCTCTTCTGCGCTTTCCATGATATTTGCAGTTTTCTCACAGAGGCACGCAAATGTATGATACCTAACCTAAAAATGGACGTCTAACGGTTTGGACTAACCGCCAAAAATGAAAAGAATATCGATAGTGACATTTATTTACGGTATCGAAAAATATCGTTACTCCTATCGATATTTCTCTAAAATCATGGACGAAAGATTACATATATTATTAATTTTAATGATCAACATTGTAATTTGTTTATGAAATAATAAAACATATTATCAAAGGAAGAATTACTGAACAAATATTAATTCTACTGCATACGGCTTTAGAAGTATGGTTATATGTTCGCCATGCTGGACACCTGAAATGCGTGGGTTCTACCAAACCAACATCTTGAATGACCAATTACGACGCTGATTGCAATGATTTGATCCTCAAAATAGATCCATTTTGGCAGAAATAAAAATAATGAACTTCTGTAACAAAATAGGTCTTGAAGTTAAAATTTTGGTAAAACTGTCATGTTCCCAGACCCGTGAATTAACCAATTAGACCAAGTAAAAAACATTTTGTCCAGGATTCTAAGCAAACTGTCGCGAAACGTTGGAAACTGACCATTAAGCATCACAACGTAAAAATTAGATCGTATTTTTATTGATTTCAAGTAATCGGAGCCGGATAAAAAATCATCTCTATCAGTACCCGAAGATATACATTTGAAACAACGATAGAGGATTGTTTAATGTACACGTGATTGAACGATCGATCAGCTCTATGTAAAAGGGGGGAACCGTGGGACACCAATGGCGTTTTGCCTATCAATAAAGTAGCATCCGTGGACATTAACTGACGCGTTTCAAATAATTTTTCTCCGATTATTTGTGGCATGTGTTAACGTGTCCTCGGTAAAAATAATTGATGACGCCGTACTGCTCAGGTATATAGAAGAGTGAAACATAACCTCAAAAGTAAAATGCTTGGACTGTTGTCCACGTCGTTTGAGTGTCTGTTCTCGCCAAGAATTTGATTTCCACGTTTCCGTGTTGATCTACACGTGTTTCCACGAACAAATCGCATCATGAAAGTTACTGTGAAGAAGCTCCCAGGAAACGAATGTGTTGTTGACGTGAGTAACAATAATTTTTGGAGTGGTTCACTTCATTGTCATACGATGATAATCGTTTTTTCAGGATGTTGCAACTGTTTGCTATTTTTTAATGGGTCTTATGATTGTTTGTATTCACAGGTTATGCCCACAGATACGGTGTTGCAGCTAAAACAGAAGGTCAGCGATCTCCTGCAAATCGAGGTACCACAACAGAAGCTTTTGCACATTGGTAAAACACTCATTGGTAAGAATTTAGACGATTTTAGTTTAAACGGACTAACCTAATTGGGATCTCAATTTTCTAGATATTTAAAGTACTTGTAATTTTAATTTTTGTTCAAGAATTGAGTACTGGGTTAGGTCTGCATTTTAAGCATAATTTATATTATGTATATTGATTATTTGTATTTGAATAAAATCAATTTGCAGATGAGAATCCTCTGAGCTTTTACCCAGCCATCGAAGATGGCAGCAAATTGCACCTAATTGTTAAGAAGGCAGAAGAAGGCTCCAGCAAAGGGAGCACACCAGTCCACAAAACAGGCATCAACCTTCTAAAAGATGAGATGACTAGAGTCCTAAGGTACTATTATACATATTCGGACACAGAAACCATAGTCAACGAAGTGATCAAAAACTTGAAGTACAAAGTAAAGTATCTCAGCTATGATGATTTAGAACGATTAGCAACTGCACTTCTTCAAGATGAAACGTATGTAGATTAAGGATACTTAGACTTTCCGACCTTGCTTATTATTTGAATATTGTAACAGACTTTTATTTAATTGTACAACTTGCCCGATTATAGCCTTAAACAAATGGAGTGTGCAACACACGAACAATTAGACACAAGGACAGAATGTGACGATGTTGGCAAGAAAGATGATGCGCAAGAATGAACGCATACTGAACGTATGAAAAAATTGATTTTATTAAAATAGATAAGCATAATTGTAACTGCACCTTAGGAAACACACTCCTATGGGTCAACCATGTCCAACTGACGAAAATACCTTGCGACCAGGCATATAAACAAATTCAGCGACCTTATCTCGTGTACTTCCAGATTATTCTAGAAAAGAAAATAGTAATAATTAGACTGTGGATCTTGATGCAAAATAAAAGTGATTTGTATTGATTACAACAATGTAGAAGTTAAACAGAAGCTTTTATCTTTCTTTGATCATTACAAAACGTTGGAATTAAAACATGGACATTTTACTTTCAGTCTGTCTACTGCATTAAATTGCGCCTACTCATTTCCATCGTAAATGCATAAAATCCACAGTCTGATAATACATCAAATTGTCGAATGTAGATCGAAGATTCGTGCAACCGTTTTGTACCTTTTTTCAATGTCGATCGTAGATTTTAAATTAACTTTCAGTTAAATTATTTCCCGTGATTATGTGAACACGGCAAGTTTTGTATACTACTACGCAATAAAATTGATTTGTTAAAAAATAGAAATTCTGATGTCGTCAAGAGTGGTTTACCGAGTTTGCTCGGATGACCGAACACGTTCTAGCCAGAATACGTAAGCATGAACACGTTTCGGGTGTTAAAGGCATTTCTAGGACGGCTAACAGCGCGTACAACCACTGGCCTAGCTTGTGCAATATATTTCCCTTTAGTTGAACGTGTTCTACCAAGTACTCCAATATTTGCATCACCATTGGCTGGTTCAGGGAGAAGACAGTGTTCAGGGTGGGATCAGTCTCTTTGAGTTCCTCGTGGTTGCCTGAACAGAACCCAATCCAACCATTCTCATCCTCTATACTTGGCTGCAAAATGAACCAGTTAGCACCAAAAGAAAATTTCATTGCTGGTTTGGCTCAGAAAACAGATTTTTACCAAATTAATTGGGGGTGGTTGCCATTTGCGCTTGGACGTCTGAATTTCATTCTTTAACTGACTAACATACAGTCTCACATTGGAAAAATCTGAGTATTGACACAGTTGCCATTCTAGTGTTGGTCCTAGCCGTGATGGTGCTTCCACACATCCTGATAACTTTGTTGCGTTTGCATTATTATCGCACAAACTGTTCCTACAATGTTTGGCATGACTTTACTCGTCACTTATGCGTCATGTTTTCAGAGCTGAACAGGTTTGAGTAAAGTGATACCAGACATTCTAGGGGATACAGTGTACATACTCTGCTAGCTTACACGCGTTGCGAACACGCAACTTCGAAATAGTGTTTGCACACTTACAGATTCAACATTGATAGTCGGCCGTACGAAATGACTTCGGTCGATGTTTGCTACCACAACATCGGCGCATTGTTTCGCTTCGATGCTATAATGTAAATCGGAGTAAGTGATGACCGAATCCTATGATAAATCGATCGTAAATACTTACGCTACTCTTTTGATATATTCTTCACCCGACGATGGCGGCAACGAAAGATTTATCTCATCGTTAATGTCACCAACAACGAAGACTGGTTCTCTTAAATAATCTGTCATTGCGACTGTTTATTAGGTCCTGTTAACCTCACGTCACCGACCTTGTAAGAGGTTATACGATGACAAGAGGACTTAAGGTACAATCTGAAATATATAAAAATTTAGAAATTTTGGTCACCTGACAATGATTCAAAAACAATTACATATAGGATGACTATTTATTATAGATGTAATATTTACTACAAAATATTTGTTAAGTACAGCACAGATAATTCCTACCGCTTTTCTCGTAAGATGCCATGTCAATTCTGACAAGGATCATCTACTCGAATTAACAATACAATTCGATCGTACTGCTACCGTCATCTAGCAGAATGATTTAGAACTCGTTGACTAAGAGCTTCGCGATATTACCGTTAATAGTTATTTAACCAAACTATAATAGAAATATTTACACTTAAAAACTGCGGTTAATTTAAAGTTTCGAGAGTTTACACGATATTTAGAATCCTAGTAAAGAGAAAATTGATTTTCTAACCATACTAAGAGTTTCATGGATAATTTTCCTCTGGACTATTTTACTGTATATGTCACTTCCGTTCCAAACAGCGACCCTTCCGTTTGGTTACGTGTTTGATATGGTGCCACAACTCTAAAATCGAACGAGCCGGTGTGTCTCGTGGCAAGCGACCGATACATATGCACGATGAAACTTCTGGATAAATTCTTTTACTTGTTCGCAATAGTTGGTCTCGCCAATGCTGGCGGACCAACTCTTGTTCTACTCGATAATTTGGCCATCAAGGAAACGCATTCGATGTTTTTCAAATCGTTACAGGGTACGTAAACATTCCGGCATTTTCTTTGGAACATTCAACCATTGACAGTTCTGTTCTCATCAGCACTGTTTTGTTATTTAATAGTTATGAGAGAAACTAATACTTTCCCAAAAAATACTTTTCGTTACTTGCATTACACGTCATCACACACCTTTCTATTCTTATCTTTTTAACCTGTACATATTAGATAGTATCGGTTATATTTCGAGCAAAAAGATTAATGGCAAATTTTATTTTTAGCCAGTGGATATACGCTTACATTCAAATTGGCGGACGACGCTAATCTACTGCTCACCAAGTACAGAGAGTATCTGTACGAACATTTAATCATATTTGCACCAACCGTAGAGGAGTTTGGAGGAACCCTAAGCGTAGAAACAATTACTGACTTCATTGATGGTGGTGGAAATGTCCTGGTTGCTGGATCCTCTCAGTCTGGCAATGTCTTACACGAGATAGCCTCAGAATGTGGTTTTGAAATAGATGAAGAAGGCTCTGCGGTGATAGATCATTTGAATTATGATAAATCTGACAATGGCTACCACACCAAGATAATTGCAGAGCCATCCAACTTGATAGATGCTCCTGTAATTGTTGGGGACAAGAACATATATCCTCTACTGTACAAAGGCACAGGCTTGCTTGCAGACACAGACAACACTTTAATTCTACGTCTGCTGACTGCATCTAGCTCAGCATATTCTTACAATCCACTGAACCCTGTAAAGGAGTACCCCCACGCAGTTGGAAAAAACACATTGTTGATTGCAGCTCTACAAGCCAGAAACAACGCACGTGTTGTGTTCTCTGGCTCACTGTACTTCTTCAGTGATGAAGCTTTCACGAGTTCTATTCAAAAAGCTCAAGGTCAGTACAGGTCTGAATTAGGCTTTGCTTTGCTCAACATCAGTCTTCATTTAAAATAATGGTTACACTGGGATTAAGCTAAATCCTAAAAAAAATGAATTTATTAATTGCACAGGTGGGCAGGAGTATGAGAAGTCCGGGAACGAGGCTGTGGCAACAGCAATCGCCAGGTGGGTCTTCAAGGAGAATGGTGTGATTCGAGTCTCCTCTGTGCACCACCATAGAATCGGTGAGAATGCTCCACCAGCAGCCTACACCATCATGGACGACGTGGTCTACTCCATAGACGTTCAGAAACTCTCTGGAGACAAATGGGTCCCGTACGAAGCGAACGATTTGCAGATGGAATTCGTCAGAATTGACCCGTTCGTACGCATGACGATGAAACCAGTAGGGAACGGCCGCTATGAAGCTCGATTCAAAATCCCTGACGTGTACGGGGTATATCAGTTCAAAGTAGACTACACGCGGATCGGTCTGACCCATTTGTACCATACGACGCAAGTTTCCGTGCGTCCTCTGCAGCACACGCAATACGAACGCTTCGTTCCGAGCGCGTACCCATACTACGTCAGCGCGTTCTCAATGATGGGCGGCGTATTTTTGTTCTCCCTCCTATTCTTACATTACAAGGAGGACGTTAAACCGAAGTCTGAATAAATATTGTCATGCACGCGAGTGCGCCGTATTCAAGAAGACATCAAGAGCCGTTACACACTGTCGAACAGTCGCTGAGAGACCAAAAATTAGGGGACTTAGCTCAGCGAACAAATATTGCAATTTATTAAGACTTCCTTCTTTCCTGTGAAGCATCTTCAGGTGTCAATATTATTAACAATCATAACATTTTTCATTTTCCGATTTGCGTAATAGTTGTCAGATAAATCCCAAATTGTTCTTCAGGATTCAATGTCTAAAATAAACTTTTTTTTATAGTAATTCGTTGGACGCACACAACCGCCTCATTGTCATTTATCGTGCAAAACGATCGATTGAATTCAACACATTTTAATTGTCGAAATGGCCAACTCATCCGTCGCTCGTAACGTGCGTGTTGCCGGCGACTGGTCAATAGTGCATAACAAGCCTAAGTGACTGTTCAGAATGTATGCACATATGCAAGGTCACACGTCCATATTTACTTAACCCTTGAACGGTGTTGAATATGTATTTTCTAGATTAATCTCAAACGATGTATTTTACTACACACCGTCAGCAGATTTTTCGAACGATTTTTACTCTAAATAATGAATCGCTTCGTTTGTTATACCGTAAGATGTTTCTACAGGTAGATTGAAGCTGGGTCAGAGGTGACCCCGAGGGTTAATGTAATACTACGAAACGCGGAGGACACGTAATGTAAGAACAATATTATGCGAGGCTGTCTGCACAGTCTTTCTGTACAAAAAGAAAAAAAAAAACAAACGTTAGGCGATATTAAATAAATACTAAACAGGAAATAGATCTTTATTTTATCCCTAACGGTCGGATGACGAAACGTTCAATGATCAGATAAAGAATAAGTAATTTATGATCAGTGATAAGGTTCACGTATCTGCATAACAGTACGGAACAATATTATCGGATCGTTATTTCTTTTTCGAAGTCAATGAAAAATCGCATTAACATCAGTGTTCGGTCTTGAATTGCTGAATAATAAATCCTGCTCTATAGTGTGCAATATTATCGGAAAGAGGTATCTTATTGGCCGGTAAAAGTGCATCATGATTACACTTTATACAGGCCCGTGTTAAGAGAAAAAGAATAATCACAAAATAAGTTTCCGCAAAGCGAACGAGTATTAATCGGGCTAATGAACTGACATTGTTCAACAGTATAGACAACTGATGATGTTATTCGCTCGTGGGCGTCCTAGAACACGCAAAATTCCTAACGGTTGATATCTCGTCAACGCTAGGCATTACCTCAACAGTCTAATAATAATACTCGGCGTGCAGCTGTATGGTATGCGGTTAAATTAAAATCGTGTACGCTGTATACAAAACTAAAACAAGAGACAACATTCAGTGACACGGGGGGATCGCGAAGGTCTGCAACAATTGTGGTTATTTTTTTTTCTTTTTTGGCGCAGCAATGTCGAGATCCGTCGGAACTGTCGGTGCACGATCGATGCAACATTGTTTAACATGACTACCAGTGGTAAACAAGAGGTTTCGCAGTTTTTCCGGACAAACGGAATAGCTGGTGGACATGAGAGGCATCGTATCTATTAGAGAAGAATCGTGTCTCGTGGGCAGCACGATTCGCGGATGCTGTTATTTCGTTATTTTCGAAAGTTCCAACGAAAACCCATAGCGGATAACCTAAACAGTTTTTTTATGCCTACTACTGTGCGCACGTTATTCATTGTAGCCGTTAAGGCACCGCCCGAGCTATCAAAATGTTGGAAGGACTCGTCGCGTGGGTGTTGAATAACTACCTCGGGAAATATGTTGAGAACCTAAACACTGATCAACTTAGCATAGCTTTATTATCAGGTAAGGTTATAATCTGATGATAGGTCAGTTTGATTTTTGAATATCAACTTTGCAAGAACAGTTTACTCTGTTACTCTGTTACTCTGTTAAATATTTCATATTGCATGATTAATCTTATGTGCGTACGCTTCTTGTAGGGGAAGTGGAACTGGAGAATCTTCCTTTGAAGAAAGAAGCTTTAAGGCACATTGGACTGCCGATCGAGATAAAAGCTGGCTTCATTGGCAAGGTCAGGCTGCAGGTGCCTGTTCGTCAGATCAGGACTGCATCCTGGGTTATAGTCATAGAGCAACTGTACTTAGTGGCTGGACCAATAAATCTGAATGAGGTATACACATTGGAAGACCATTTTACTACTCTAATTCAAGTACTAGAGTACTTGCTTAATTAGGATTATAATTCAATTTTCATTTGATACTAACACCTAAGATTAATGTAAATAATCTTGAGCTAATTGCTGATCATCTTGGCTGTTCTTATGGATGCAGTACGATAACGAAGCCGAAGAACAAGCAATTTTAGAGTACAAACTAAGTCGTCTGGACTCTCTAGAAGCAAGATGGAAGGCAGACACAAATCGCGATCCCGGTTATTACGCCACCAGTTACAGTTCCTGGGTAAATTATGGCACCTCGTTGGTGACGAGCATCATCGAGAACCTGCAGTGTCACATAAAGGATGTACATATAAGATACGAGGACGGTGTGTCGCTGTCCAACGGTAATACATCTGCACTTCGATCTTGAAGAGATTCAACAATTAATAAAACAAAAATGGTTTCGATTCGTAGGCGATGGTATTGCACTCGGTATAACGATAGGGTCGCTAACCGCACAAAGTTGCGACACCACTTGGATACCAGGGTCCATCTCGTGGAACCTCACGGACGCTTCCTTGAAGCTGATGGAGCTTGACAAGTTAGCTGTCTACTGGAACCAATTAAAACCAGACGAGTTTTTCGGGTCCCTCAATCTCGGTGATTTAGCTGTATATATTTATCTTTTATACGCACTGTTTAATCGATAGACGGCCGATTTTATGCATTTATAATAAAAATTACTAAATCAAATACGAATGGAAATGTTTAAAGAATGTCCATGTAGTTACTTTTTATGCTTGCAAGGTTTATCAGTAGCTCTTCAAATATTTAGAGACTTCACGATGTTTTCTTTTTCTTACGATTGTTACAGTAACTATAGGAATAGTTGAGTTAAGGTAGACAATTTTTATTTTGCATAAAAATCCGCAGTCTACTAATCAGCATAGCCAGTAAGATCGTCCGATGGTTATTTAAGTAATATTTTTCGAATAGATTGCTATGAGCGAGCCAAATAACATAGCAAAGAAGCACGTACTATTGCCGGTTAATGCCAGAGCTTATATTAAAAGGGACAGATCGGAGCGACCGTTGAGGTCTACGAACAAACCAAGAATCGTGGTGGATCTTCTTCTGGATGATGTACCATTGTGTCTTACAGATGTACGTACTCTAATTCGTATCACCATCGATCCAATATACGAAAGAAGACTATTGTTTTAGGTACAGTACAATCAAATAGTGAAATGTATAAAAGGTCTAAAAGACATAGAGCGTCACAAACAACAAAGACGTTGTCGTCCATCGGTTAGCGTGTCTACAGCGCCCAAAGAATGGTGGAAATACGTAGCACGCTGCCATCTTGGCAGAGAGGCTCTCAAATCGAAACCAACGTGGGAAGACATGCTTCGCAGGGGAAAAGAGAACATTTTATACGTCGAGAGCTGCACCAAACTACTAGGTACTTGAAAAAATTCGCCAATTTTCAAACTCCTGTAACTTTGAGTAAAAAAATCTTACAGCATTCTATCTGCAATCGTCTTAAGGCTTAAAGTCTCTACTTTCACACTCTGTGATTATTTTCTGTTTTCTTAACATCTTGTTTCACTGTCACTGTAACGCATACAATTGAATTTATCTTTTACGAATATCAGCGATAATTAATGTGAATCATTATCGCTTTATAGGAACACCGACGAGTATTTTGCCACTAGATATAAAGCAGATCAAAGAGAAGGTGGAGCAAGAACGCAGCTTCGACGAGCTGAGGTTCCTCAGGGAGATTGCAATGTACAGAGTGAGGCCCCCAAAACCGGTTCCAAAGCTGAACGTAAATATGCCCCAAGGTCGCGGTATGTTAGAGCAATGGTTCCCGCAATGGTGGGGATGGTACTCCAAGGCCCCCAACACTAATACCCAAGGCACTTCCTCAACCTTCGATGGAGAACTTCTGGACGTCCTGGCAGACACCGTAGACGACGACACGCTGTTGCGCCGGGATACAGTGTTCGGCCAGTTCAACTTCACCTTGTCCAAGGGAACGATATCTCTCTGCACAATAAAACCTAAACAAGAACTAGCTAAAACCGTGATAGAGCTACAGTTTGAACGAGTGAACTTGAGCTACGAGTCAAGACCTAGGTCAGGATCGCATAAGTTCGCGATCAGCTTGGGGGCTTTGTATCTACACGATTATCTGACGGAGAACTCGACCTTTCCTATCCTGATGCAGCCGCAGGTAGTGTCGACCATAGTTTCCAGAGCGCGCAGCTCTTCGGAGAAGTTGTCGAATCAGCTGCCACAACATCTGTTCGAGATGACTTACGAGAAACGACCACTGCACATAACGGCCGACCACTCGTTACACGTGAACTCGAGGTCATTGGACGTGGTGTACAACCCTGCGGTGATCTCTTGGCTCATCGACTTCATATGCGAACCGCACAGAACCTCCACCACTCAGAGGATACAGGCGATGAAGCGCAGGACGCACAGGCAGCTGATCAAGAACTGGGAGCAGATCCTGGAAGGAGACTTCGTGTACAGGTCATCCTGGGACTTACAGTTCAACATTTCTGCACCTCAGATATTGCTGGTCGAGAATTTCACGGACTCCAATGCCGCAGTGGTAGTCGTCGACTTCGGAAAGCTTCATCTGACGAACACCGTGCAGGATGACGTGGTGATTATCAAGCCAGGTTCGGGTACCAACAGCGACGACGAGAACGAAAGGTTCGAGACACCGTGCTCGACTCCACCCGGCAGTCAAGAGAACGGGTCCGTTCAAGACTTCCAGACTATCTCCGAGACGGCTCTGCACCAGAAACTGTACGATCATTATTCGATCAACCTGGTCGACCTGCAGATTTTGGTGGGCAAGGTGAAGGACAATTGGAAGCACGGAAGGACCAGGGGTATGTCCAGTTTGCACGTCCTGGAGCGGTTCAACATATCTCTGCAGATCGAGAGACGCGTGTTCAACACCTTCGATCCTAACTTCCCGTCCGTGACTGTATCTGGAAATTTGCCGAGATTAGTGGTGCATGTTAACGAACAAAAGGTAGAGGCAATTAGACTGATGTACAATCTGCTTTCGAACTTCTCGAAGTCGACGGGCATCTCGCAGAACAATGTAGTCAACGACGAGCCAGAGAGTCCTAAGAAGGAGGAGACCACCGATAAACTTTTAAGTCACGCAGTAATGGTGCAGTTCATTATTGATCAGATGACCTTCGAGCTACAGTCAAGAGGACGCAGCGTGGCCGAGCTGCAGGTGTCCGGAGTCAGGGCAGCCTTGAGCAAAAGGACAACCGACCTTGGTGTCTCCTTATCCGTTCACGGACTGCTTCTAGTCGACGCTCTTCAAGAATTTGGTCCGGATTTCGAGCTGCTGGTCGCTAGTCACAAACACGTCGGCATGGACAGCGTCTCTGGGAGCTTGAGGGACTCCGAGCCTACCTCACCAGTGTCACCAGTGTCCCCTGGCTCTCCCGATCCAAACTTGCCCAGACGCCTAACTTCTCCCATCGCTTTAACCAACGCACTGTCCACTTTAGCTAGTAGATCAAAGAGTCTCCAATCTCCGAGAAATAATTCCTTCGTCGAGTTGGAGAAGACGGACTCCGAGGCTCTAATCGTAGTGGAACTGACCCTGGTGAACGACGCGTTGGAGAATTTAAGGGTTGCCAACATACAGTTCAATAATTTAGACATAATCGCCAATCAAGAGACGATAGTGGAGTTGATGGGCTTTTTCAGGAGGATATTCCCTTCGCAGAAGATGCGACCGGGTCACATAACGAGACAGGAGTCGCTTTCAAGTCAAACCATGGAATCCAAAGTGTCCACTAGGACTGAAATTACTTTCGACTTTCACAGACTGAACGTTCTGCTGCTGAGGGCAGTGATGCAGGATAACCATCTGGTTGGACAGAAGATTGCTACCGCGACGATGTGCGACGCGCGTATACAGGCGACCCTGGCAGTGAACACATCTATCTCCGGGTCCCTCGGAGGCCTGCAGGTCCTGGATCAGACGCCGACCGGGAAGATTCATCAGCGGATCGTCAGCGTGGGAAGAGACCCCATCGCGGACCCCCATCACCAACCGTTGGAGCACTTCAACAACCTCTCGAATCAGCCAGAAGCGTTAAGGTTCTCGGCGAACAGGTGTACCAAGCAGAACGCTCAGCATCAAGATGGAATGGAGACGTTGGTGGATCTGACGATTCGTATAGGCAGCGTATGGTACACTCATGCTCCCCACTTGCTGTCCGAGCTGCGCTCTTGCGCTGATGAGTTTAAGCAGTACTTGAAGAACTTAGCGCGGCAAATCAGTGCAGCAGCCACGGACATGGCGATCGGGCTCGTCAACGCAGAGGAGTGGTCCATTCCTCCACGTAGGCGCTTGCCGAGTCTGTCGGTAGACTTAGAACCCTCGGGGAGCGTGTCGCTGAAGTTGGACATCGTCCTGGACAGTCCTGTCTTGGTGATACCCCGTTCGTCTCACAGTGTGCAGGTATTCGTTGCTCACCTCGGCACGATGTCCCTGCAGCACGAACCTCATCTCGACTCCTCGGTGAGGCACACGTTGGCTCTGGAGGTGCGGGACATGAATCTGTACTCCCTCGAGGTATCCCCTAGTGCTGGTCAAGGTCAGAACAATCTTCCTCAAAGAGCGGAGGAGATATATTCCTGTAAAGAGTCCGGAAAGCCGATCCTGCACGACACGGTATTAAAGATCGTTGTGGAGATAGAGAACACACTGGTGCAGACCCCCAGCTTCTTCCTGGACAATGATTTTTCGAATGACCCGGTGGTCCAGGTCCACGGAGTGGTGATCAAGCCGTTGAAGGTGTCTCTGTCCCGTGGCCAATACGAACAGCTGCTGGACACCATCAACAGGATGTTCTCGATGCCGGTGGCAGTGCCTGTCGTCCAGAAGTCCCACACGATGAACAAGTTGCCAAACTACTCTGACAAGCTGGACGTGTCCATGAAAGTTTTGTTCGAGCTGCCCACGCTGAACGTGGAGTTGAAGCAGGGTCTTCTGGAGCAGCCGCTGGTCGAGCTGTCGATGAGAGACTTTGTAGTAAAGTATGAAAAGTTGCAGAGGAACGAGTCAACCATCCAGGTCGCCTTGAGGTCTCTGCTGATGGAGGATCTGCTGTGTCCTGTTGGCTCTAGGCATCGATGCATGATGCAATCCTCTGCGCCTGCTCGAGCCAAGCTGCTAGCTGGCGTGTCCAAGTCCTGTCCAGACCTGGCCTACATCCATCAATTCAGGAGCGCGATGGGACGAGGAAGCTTGCCAGATAGGTTAGAAACCGACACCTTGTACGGTACCATACCTCCTCACTGGCGAAGAAAGCCTGTTTCTCTAGCCGACACACCTAACACTCCACCTCCGTCGCCTGGAGCCTCGACGAGCGAGGAGAATCTTGTGCTGATGAGCATCACTATAACCGAGCCGGACTCTGATCAGGAGAACGACCACTTCCAACAGAAGAACATCACCGTGGACTTCAACTGTCTAGACCTGGTGATCAGCGTGGAGTCCTGGATGGTGGTGTTCGACTTCTTCGGGTTCGCTGGGACAAACCCCAAAGTTACTATGGTGACCTCCATCGACGTGGACCAGCTGGACACAGCGGGCTTGCCGATACGGTCGGAAATCGAAGTGGACGTTCGGTCCTTGACCTTGGTATTGATACAATCCGAAAGAGAAATCGCTAAGGCGAACGTGTCCAATGCCACGATGCACATACTGAAGGTGAACGGGAAGACGATGGTGTCCGGGTCGTTGGGGTCGATGTCCCTACTGGACTTGACGCCTCACGGAAGGTTTTACAGGGAGAGGTTTCTGTCCTCTGGAAGGAAAGCATTGAACTTTCAGTATTCCAGTTATGTGGACTCTGAGAAGAGGCCCTTCGACGCTCAACTGAAGCTGGAGATGTCCGCTGTCCACTATGTGCACACTCAAAGGTTTGTCGCGGAGCTTCAGGCATTCTTTGCACACTTGTCGCAGCTCTGGACCAGCATGGCTAATCTGAAGGCTGGACTAGGAGCAGTTATAGACACCAGCAAGCGGAGCATAAGGTTGTCCTTGCAGCTTCACGCCGGAGCTCCCGTGATACTCTTGCCGGTTAGCTCCAGGTCCGACGAGCTGATCCTGTTGGATTTGGGCGAACTCACTGCTCACAACGAGTTCGCGGCCTCGGAGATCGTGGACAAGTGTTTGCTGGATATAATGTTTCTGGAACTGGTGAACATGGACGTGTACGCTGCCAAGAGGATGCTCTGCGAGGACCAAAGCGACAATATGGGCGCGTTGGTCGTCGGTGGGTTTCTCATCAAGAAGTTAGGATCCTCGTTGCTCACGGAGATGTGCCATCTGAAGTTGCGTATAGAGAGGAACCTGGACACTTACATTAGCAGGGATATACCCGACCTGAGCATACACGGGACTCTGTCGACGATGGACTGCGCTCTGGACCCTGCTCAATATATGCTCATCCGAGGACTGTTGTCTTACAACATCGGGGAAAACTTAGAGGATCTGCGGCAATTTATGCAGGACCTGGACCAAACCGTTAAGTACTCCACGGTAACTGTGGATACTCGGGAGAAGATCTGGAAGAAATCTTGCATAACGCTCGAGTTAGTCAACGTGACTGTGAAGCTGCATCCTAATCACAATATCGCTGCTCTGGCTTGCATCAATTTCATCAAGTCCCGGTTGACCTTGGATTCCTTGAGCGATGGTTCCCAGGATATAGATCTGGTGTCACAGGAAATATTGATCATAGATACACGGTTCCAGGACGAGCCATTCAGCATGCAGTCGAACGTGTTCACAAAGATCCTGCAGCCCCTGAGGAACGCGAACAACGAAAATCGTGTGCAGGCTGAGGTGCACCACAGAAGACGCAAGGCGAACTCTGCGACGACCATTCTGGTGCATAGTATGCGGTTGACGGCCATCTTGGACTGGTGGGAGGCCGTGCGGGACTTCCTGGTGTTGAACTCTCCGGAACCCGAACCCATCATCGGCATAGCACAGGTAGCTGCAGAGAGTAGTCAGGACAACAGTGCTTCGACCACCATGCCTTTAGAACTGAAGATTAACATTACTGATTCCGAGTTGGTCATCGTGGAGGACACCTCTGTAACCGACACCAATGCTGTGATTCTAAAGAGCACAGCAGTTCTGTCGTACAGGTCCGTTCCCCAAGAAGGAGAGAAGCCTCTGTCCTGCAATCTGTCTCACTGTGAATTATTCTCTTGCATCCCTGGTCTTGAGGAAGAGACTGCCCTGTCCATCATCGATCCCGTGGGAGCCAGTCTGGACCTGACGCAGGACAAGTGTCTGGAGATCCAGCTGCAGCCATTGTGCGTTAGGTTGAGCTACCACGACATAACAATGTTCTCCAGGATGCTGAGTTCCCTGCCGAAACAGACACTGATAGCCAAGCAACGATCAAACGAGATTCTGACTCCAACGGAGAAGCAAGTGCAGAAGTTAACTGGTCTAGGGTTTGCAGACATGGATTGTAGAGCAGCCTTGGACCTCTGCCACGGTCAACTGGACGAAGCAGCTTTGTGGCTGACGCAGAACGCGGTGCCTAATTCTGACATGAGCGCGAAGCAAGATTTAATTTTTCATACTATTGAGCTGCAAACTAGTTGTGCTAGGATATGTGTAATCGATGACTGCAGGGACGCCGATGTTCCGTTATTGGAAGTCACGTTGTTGGACTTTAGTTTGAGACAGGTCTGCATGGGGCCTGGTCTGGTGTCCTCCACTTTCAGTATCGATTATTATAACCGGGTGCTGAGCGGCTGGGAACCGTTCGTGGAACCGTGGCAGGCTAATGTCCAATGGGAACAAACAGTGACCAACAATCTAAGTTCCAAAAGGCTACAGATGTCGGTAGATTCTCAGGATTCGGTAAATGTTAATGTTACATCGACGCTGATCGAGCTCATAGAGCTGGTTAAAAATAACTGGATGCAGGATTTCTACTTGACCTCGGTAAAGGACTTGAATGTGAACAAACTAGTGAACGGACAAGCCTATAAACGCAGGCAACCGTTTATTCCGTTCGCGTTGAAGAACGAGACAGGCTGCAATCTCTGGTTCAAGACTATCATTGCTACAGCAAATGACACCAAGGATGTGGGTCCGAACTTTAAGCAGAAGAATAACTTCCAAAAGGACGAGACGTGGATAGAGGTCGTTCCAGGTGGTACAGTGCCATTTACGTTTGAGGGTAGGGACAAGTTGAGACACCATGCTACGCACAGTGTTAGAAGACATCAGATTACAGTGCTCGTGGAGGGATTGGAAGCTGTGGAGCCTGTCACCGTTGATCGTGTCGGTATATACTTCAGACACGCCTATCATAGCAACTTTTGCTTACAGGTACGATTAAGCGTTTACCTGTACTCTTATTTTCAAGACCACGAACGTTTGCACTGACCTAATTTCCATTTGAAATGTAAATTTTTAGGTGGTAATGCCTCAAGCTAGGATAGTATTCGCTGTCGAGTTAGAAGGATCGGCTAGGAAGCTGGTAACAGTTAGATCAGCCTTGCAAATATCGAATAAATTGGCGCATACGGTGGAGATCAAGATGGACAAGCCTTTGCACCAGTTCGAATGTAGGTCCATGTGTTCCTGTTTGTTAATTTGTTAAAATTTAAGTCACCTCTGAAAAGATCGGTTTTTTCCAGATCTATCTCTGATTGCGCCTGTCAAAGACAAAATCATCCAGATACCGGCACAATCCACCATATCGGTGCCATTGACGCACACCGGTGTGCAGATATGTCTGAAACCCCTAAACATGAATTACTTGTACCAATATTGCACGGAAACGATAGATTGGACAACAGTAAGGAAACCGCTGGAGGTTCTAGAAAATCGTATTACGTGCAGAGCTAATCATAATAATATATTTAGGTAAGTGATATTTGCGTGCGAGATTATTATTACGCGTACATTTTGCGGATGGTCTAACGAATTTATAAATTGCTCTGTACTTGTAGAATGTGTGTGGCGATTATGCGCGACAATTATCCGCCGGATACTGTCCATATAATGCCTGCGCATACTGTATTCGTGATGGCTCCGCTCACTTTGATCAATCTACTACCGCACGAGATGTTATTCAAAGTTGGCAGTGAAAGCAGCAGAATACCAGCCGGTGGCAGCGCTGATCTGCACACGGTCAACATAGAGGATTCATTAGAGATCACGGTGCAGATAGACGGTTATCCTGGATCAGGAACGGTGAGAGACTCACCTTCAATAGATAAAATGCCTGTTAAAGTGTTACTAAATTACTGAACATTTAAGCAAATGTTAAACAATTAAGGAGAGTTTATTTTTGTGTAGATACTACTGCCATCGAACGTCAACTCCTTTACCGCTCGCCTCAGGCTGACAGACTTCTCTGGCAGGATACTCTTCCTGCACGCAGCTATTAACGTAGAGAAAGGTTCTGCCATACAGATTAGCATAACCTCTCCGTATTGGATTCTAAACAAAACGGGCCTGCCTCTTGTGTTCCGGCAAGAGGGGGTTGGAATTGAGGCGGCTGGACAATTCGAGGAGCATGAGAAAGCGAGGATGGTAGCACCACTGTTATTCTCGTTCAGCGATGAAGAGGCTAGCAGAACTTTGTCGGTTAGGGTTGGCACCTCGGTGCATCCCCAGGGTATACCCCAGTGGTCCCATCACTTTCATCTGCAACCTGGTATACAGGTTCGTTTATTTGTTTTAACCTCTTGCGCTGCTATTTATTTGTCGTCCATTGGTTCTTAGAAGAAGAAGTTCTAATTTGATATTTTCCAGGTGCACAGGCTTAGAGTATCATTACGCGACGGTAGACCAGACATAGTTTATTTGATCAGCGTAGCAACGAGGACTGCCAGAGGAAAGTACAGGGCTACAACGGTGGTCACGCTGTCCCCTAGATACCAGTTGCATAATAAATCAAGCTTTACGCTAGAGTTGGCACAAAAATGTTTTACCACAACGATTGTAAGTCTATCTACCAGCCGCCCGTTGCTCGAGACCTGTACCGCTTTCATTTTCCAGACTCATCCAGACGCTCAAGCAACGTACATTAGGACTATGCCAGATTGTCACATGCCCTTTCATTGGCCACGCCTGGACAAAGACTTACTGCTGTGCGTCCGCATTATAGACGTCAAGGATTGTGCCTGGTCGGGCGGCATTAGGCTAGACGACAATTACTCGCTGACGATCAACATTAGAGACGCAACTGGGAGGATGTATTTCCTGCGTGTAGACGTGGTGCTGCAGGAAAGCACATATTTCATAGTGTTCACCGACGCGGACACTATGCCGCCGCCGATCAGAGTCGACAACTTCTCCGAGGTCCCTTTAGTGGTCAATCAGGTGATTACCGATCGTCTAACGAATACTTTTCATCATTATCAGAATACATTGCGATAGGGTGAAGCAAGGTTCGCTCGAGGCATTGAATATGCTCCATCCTATATGATGCCCAGGTATCATTTCGCTAAACCATCTAACTGAATTAATTAGAAACTATTTTCAAGAGTTTTCTTATAGGTCACCGTAGATGACAACTTGCAGTGGACTGTGAGACCCCATTCGTCGGTTCCCTATGCGTTGGATGAGCCTATACAATCCACAGGTTTGGTTATTACTGCCCCCGGAGGCGTCACAGCCACGTACGACTTAAACATACTCGGCGAAGCCAGGGGGCTGACGTATGAGAACTTCATTTACATTGCTTTCACCAGTAATTGTTATTCTTATCAATATTACACAAGTATTGAAGGTGGTCAGATGCGCACTCAAATCAAATGGATCTTTCTCAATACCATTCGGTGGCAAGTAAAACCTGCAATCTTCTTAAAATTATTATTAATCTTTATAAATTATTTATTAAATCGTACAGCCCTATCGAAGGTACGAGGGAAGATCAATCTGGTTTGGAGGGCACACTTGACCACTTTATCCGACTATTGTAGTCCAGTCGATTATAAATGTGGCTGTTGACACCAGGAACCTTCAAGGCTGATGGTGATCTGGGGTCAGGGGAGTGTGGATTTGACCCGTTGGACGTAGAGACTCAGAGATTAGTTTTAGAAGCTGGTCCTGGTGGTTGGGTAGTCTTAAGGAGGAAGCAATACGGTGCCAGATCACAGTTGTGGAGAATGACTGGCGATGGCCAGTTGCAACACGAAGGTCTGTATCGATAACAATTTATTCTGTCGCTTCTTGTGTACGTATTGTTTGAAATGTATTTAAAATTGTTTATGCCACCCATGTGCATAATCTCCAGTGGAGATCATAGTATGCAATAGCTTAATTTGATGTTTAATGATGCAGGATCCAGTCCACCGAGGGACAAACATTCGAAGACTCCAGAGACAGTGTTGGTGCTAGACATAGCAGGCACAGCTCCCCAGCCATTCACCTATTGCGCGCTCGCTTTGAGAAAACCGGATCCCAGAAGAAGGTCCACTCAAACATGGCGGTTCACGGATGATGGGAGACTGTGTTGCGCGCACAAAAATATGTGTGTTCAGTCGAAAGATGGATTTATGGGATTACACGAAGGTTTGACTAAAACTATAATCTCCTACTAGAGATGTTCGATTCCGATGTACGATTCTTTGGGTGAAAATTTCTGTACACCTTGAGAATCTGTGGAAGAGCCGATTCTTGGAGAATCGTCTTCTTTAGAGTCGGACATCTCTATCTCCTACGTACGTTGTCCTTAGTGGAGCTTCTCTTTCCCCATTCGTCATCATATACCAATACATCTCTGGATCTTTCTTTCGTTCACGTTCACGACGCCATTTTGGTTTTACTCCATCGTTTGACAAAGCTTTCCGTGTGTCTGGTTTCGCTCACTGAGCATCGTTACTGCTATGCAGATTTATTTTGACTAAAAATTCTACGTAGATCGGGAGCAGGTAGTAGTGAAACGCAACGATACAAGCAAACCTTTTTGGAACCCGGATATTCAAAAGATTATGAATCTTTAAGGACTCGTATGTGTCTATGTGTATGAATCTCCGGGTTCAGGATCACCATCGTTGGTCACCATCCCGTTGATTTCAAGTCGTATGATTTCGCGTCCTGTTTTTTACCCGAGAAAGTTTCTTACCCCTTATACTTTATTGGTCAGGTCTACATTGATAACGAATGTTGCAGGCGGCTGTGTCGCCCGTTGGCAAATGTGTACGTATAGTTTCCGGGGTACACTCAGAGTACCGTCAATTTACGTATTAAATATTATAATTATCTGCTAAGACTTTCGCTTGCTTCTTTATTTTTTTCTTTCACTAGCGCTACGCGCACTCATTGCTGTCTTTGCATGCTTAATCTTTTCTAAAAGATCTACAACGTTTCCCTCCGTAACGTCGCGCGACTAGCGGACAGCGGATGCAATTTCATGGTGACCCTAGAGGCACGGCGCTACGGTGGGAAAGCTGTACTTTAACTTCGAGTCTCTAACGCAGCCATTTAACTTACATGATGCTGATTTGTTATGCACTTAACGTTGACTTGGTTCTATTTTTTAGGGAGCGAGGCAGTGTTAGGCCCACAAATACACAGCAGCCCTCCGCCCATCGAGCAGCGCGTTGGAAGGCAAAAGTTGCGTCCAGGATCTGGATTCTTATCGATCAGAGTAGCAACCGACGGACCAACGCGGGTCTTGCAAGTACTGGACATTAAGGAAAGGGTACGCGAGCTCCTAATATCTAATCGTTAAATCTTTATGCGTTTTTAATGTTCAAGCAAACGTGCGTTCATGATAAATATTAGTAGCCTATAATAATAAATAATACTGAAGCTAATTAGTAATAATCAGACAAATAAATTCTTCCAGAAAAAGACGTTCGCGTTACTCGAAGAACGCGATTGGTCCCACATCGCCGTGAGCCACCGTCCAACTCAACTGAACACAGACGCCGAGAGCTTGAACTCCAGGGAGCTGGAGCTGAAGGTGAACCTAACAGCCGGAATAGGATTATCGATTGTCTCCCGAAGGCCAGTCGAAGAATTATTGTTCGCTCGCCTAGCTGCCATCTCGCTGGAGCTTGTGCAGACTCCGGCGAACACCACGTTGGATCTCAGTGTAGAGGATATCCAGATAGACAATCAGTTAGTCGAGGCGCAATGCACCTCGGTGCTGTACGCGATGCGGACAGCGCGCATCGACAGCGAACACCGTCCAGCGATCCACGTGGTGGCCGAGAAACTGAAGTCCAAAAACCAGAATGCCGAGATCTACAAGCACGTGATCATCAGCATTAAACCCCTTTGCATACACCTAGAGGAGAAGCTGATCCTGAAGCTGGCTGCCTTCGTCGGCGCAGGAAGGTCCCAGCTAGAGGTCCCCGTAGACGAGAACGATTTCAAGGCCCAGAGATTCATCTCCGAGGTCTCTGCTGCTCACTCGAAGCGATACTATTTCGGGGCGTTGAAAATCGTCCCAAACCAGGTGAAACTCAGCGTGCTAACCACCACCAAGCTGCCTCGGCACCTTCAGGCGATAAAAAGACAGCTAGGACTGACTCTGATCAAGTTCGAAGACGCTACCATCGAACTGGAGCCTTTCATCAAGAAACACCCGTTCGAGAGCAGTCAGTTCCTGGTACATTCCATTGTTAAACACTTTAAGGATGATCTGAAGTGGCAGGCTGCGGTGATACTAGGTTCCGTGGACTTCCTTGGAAATCCTCTCGGATTCGTTAACGACGTCACCGAGGGAGTTTCCGGATTGATCTACGAGGGAAGCGTGAAGACACTAGTGAAGAATGTAACCCATGGTATTTCTAACTCAGCTGCCAAAGTCACAGAGTCCTTGTCCGATGGACTGGGCCGGGTCATCATGGACGAGAGACACGAAGAAGCTAGACAGAGGATCAGGGCTAATACCGCTGGGAGCAGTGATCATTTGGTTGCTGGGTTAAAGGGATTCGGGTTTGGGCTGCTGGGAGGGATGACTAGTATTTTCAAGCAGACATACGACGGGGCTGCGAATGAAGGATTTCCGGTAATAATTATTACTAGTCTGCAAAACGAAACGTTTGTTGTGATGTCGCTGGAGAGTTAACTTACATTCACCCCTTTTTTGCCACAAATGTATGGAGTGGATGGATAATTCAGAAATATTTGCAGGGATTCTTTGCTGGGTTTGGTAAAGGCGTGGTTGGGACTATCACGAAGCCAGTCGTGGGGGTGCTGGACCTTGCCACAGAGACTGCCACTGCTGTTCGGGAAACTAGTAGAAGGTAAAGATCTAACAACTCATGAGACTCAATATTGTTTTGTCTCTTCACTTTGGTTAAGGGGTTAGTTACCGTACCACTTGCGCCATCTAGCTAAATCGTACATCTATTTTTCCTATGTCGTTCTAAAGATGAAACTTCAATCTGCAAATCTACGGTGATTTTAGCAATGCAAAAGAGATGTTCTATAATATTTACAAACATAATTCTCGCTGCTACCAGTGCTCATCGAACGATACCAGCGAGGGACAGGCCTCCTCGCGTATCGAGCGGTCCAGCAGGACTCTTGCCACCCTACAACCGCCAGCAAGCCGAAGGACAAGAGTATCTCTACATTATAAACGACCATGATCACTCGGAACTGTTCGTATCCTACGAGTGTTTGCGCAGTGGGTTGGAGAACCTTAGAGTATTAGTCTCGAACGAGAGGGTCCGCGTTATTTCCGGTGGCACCAAGGGTGTGGTGACCGAGGTCAGCTTGGTGGATTTACTGTACTGTCAACCAACGCAGAAGTTGGAGAACAACGGGACAACGTTGCACTACATAGAGCTGATATCGAGGACAGACTCGACGACAATCTTCAACAACGACGGATCCGAGCTCCTGAGGAGACCCAAGGTCCGGTGCGACAACGAGGACGTTGCCAAACGAGTGAGTATACTTTTCAAGGTTTGCCTTGGTGCAAATAAAACGGCATACAAGGTATCCTGATTTTGCACAAACTCGACTGACCTTTGTACGTCCTCCACTGTAGAAAGATTGCTTTCACTGGAGAAGCTCTTGGAAAAGCATCGATGGACGATTGAGTCATGTGCACATTGTTGTTTCAGGTGTCGCAACAGATCAACTACGCCAAAGGGATGCACGAGGAACGTAATCTAACCTTGTCCTCATCCGACAACATGCTGGACGACGTTCAATACTACAAGTAACGGCGGAGAACGTTCCCGTGCTTCGCGTTCCATGTATATTTCGCATACTAGTCAGACGTTAGGGTTTCTCCTCTGTTCGTTCGTCTCCTCTACTTCCCTTCTTTTATGTTTTTCTTCGTTGTGTAACCAGTGCACACACACACACACACACGTATATATGTAACGATGCCTTACTACGCTTAACACTAAGTTGACAAGACTGATGCGCAAGGCACCATCGATGCTGAGGCGTGAAGCTCCCTCGCAAAAGCGTCACACACCGGGGAGTGGGGAGATTATGTATATATCAGTTATGGTAATTCACTTTTCGAAGCTAACGTGACAGAGAGAATGTTCCATTGTCGCACAGGTAGTACACGTGTTATACTTTTGATACTACAATAGGAGAGAAGCAGGATAAAAAAAAGAGAGAGTGCAAGATTTTTAAAAATTAATTCTGCTCAGGTATACACGCATACGTACAGACTGCCCCGTGAAGTTTAAAGAAATTGAAATGAGAGATTCTTTGCAACATTTTCTTTTACCACTTTGCGACCGCGTGTTTGTTATTAATCATTTGCACTTGAATGGCGACTCTGAGGCCCCAGTAAAAATTGTATTCTGTATTATTATGTAACTGTATTCTATAAATTGCTAAAAATTCAACTGTTGAACAGGAAAACAGGTTCAATGTAAAAAATGATACTCCGAATTTGTGAATCGGCAAAGGAGAATTGTGCTTAGAATCGACTCGGGAATCTCACGTTTCAAATTCTTCTGAAATTTACGGGACACCCTGTATTTGTAGGTATGCTTGTGCGTGTGCTCGAGTGGGTGTTTATGCGTGTACATACGTGAGTATAATTTGTAAAGTATAGACAACTAAGGTACAATGTATATCTGTTAACCGTAATCTACTTAAGTTGCATAAAGAGAAGAAACCAAAGTTTTTGTATAGTGTGGGATAGATCGTTAAGGAGTTAGGATACACATTTTCTCTCTTTGATACATACTACGTTCTTTTGTTTTCTGGATCTTCTTTTCAAGCCTTATTCACGCCTTCGGTATCTCGTGATTTTTTTGTACTTTACACACACACCATACGTACACGCGCACATACAAAATACATAGCGCTTACCCTGTAGTTATTCGGGCAGCTAAAACGATCATTGTAAAACGTTTCTGGAATCGAGGTGGTGACGTTTAACACTTTGACTGCCATATGTCGCTCGCGTGCGTGTAACGAAATTACTTATCCATATTTAGAAACAAATTTGTACGTTATACATTCATATACAAGAAGATTGAAGAACTGCCTATGTATCGTACGTTTTAATCTTCTATTGATTCGTTGAATAAAGCTTTGTTAACTGTACAGAATTTTTCAGGTTGTTCGTTTGGGCAGTTAAAGTGTTAACAGTACTATGTATACAGCTGCTACCGCAATGAAATGCAAATATTTATTTTCTAATTAAGGTGTTCGATATTTTTGCTTAGTTTTGGCTCGAAACGAGTGACGATCGTATTTTTTATTCGATTAGGGTAGCTGGAAAGGTACGGGAAAAGGGATACGCCGTTAACGAATGTATATTGTAACTGTACATTCTGTCTGTAATCGTGCGTGTAAATCTACTTGAAAAAAGACAACTGTACATTAACGAAAATAATCGGGACTATCGGAACACTTGTTACAAGTCTGACGCATTGTACAGATTAGGCGGTGGATAGCGGGTGGACCAAGTGTTCGTGCAGTTTACCAATTCTACAAGGTGTCGTAGAAACGGTCGACAGTGTGCAAACACTTTCTCCGCCCTTTATATTCTATATTTGTATCGGATGAAAGATTTAAATAGTACATAGCTAAGTAGTGAAAAATATCAGCGTGTTGACGACGTGTATAATAATCTATTATTGTATACAACGATTAACTAGATTTGTTACTTCCCGACCATTTTCACAATGTCAATATAATTTAATAAAGAAAATACTTCTATTTTGTTCGATAAACGAACGTCGTTCATTGTTCTACGGATTTTCATGTAAAATCAAAAAAGGTCGCATCGATTAAAAGAAAATTATCTTAAATGATTTATTTTCTCGCCTGTCTTACACGTGCTTACTTTTTGTCGCGAACACATAAAGGTCTGCAGTCTATTCGCAGAGTGGCGTTTCGTTGGGAAAGCACCTTTAAATGTTGCGACGCGAATCTTTTTATCAGTCGATAACATGTTACCGCGGATGAAATTTTGGTCGCAAGATCATGGCGGCTTGCATGATCACTTGAGATGTCTAGCCGCTGATCGAAAATAAGTCGCAAATACTGCTTCTTTTTCTTATCGCGACAGCTTTTGCCGAACAACAAAACATATCTGCTGTGACGTAGCTCGTGACCAACGGCAACGTCACGCGTCGGACAATTAGATTTTCCGTAGTGTACAAAGGAAAACAATAAGCTCCGGCGATGGACGAAAAGTATCTCGACGAAGTGCCAGCGGGAAATTTTGAAACGGTCACCCTCGAGATCACGAAGGATTTGGACGGAAACGAAGTTAATCATTCGACGTCCACAGCCGAAGGTAATCGTACCAGCTTTTATTCGATTAACGTAAACGCGGCGCTGTGTACATTATTGATGGACTGCGGGTCTTTAACGCGTATATACAATCGACGCGGAAAGTAATAACATTAAATAATTAATAACTTTCTTCAAATTCGACGTAACCATTTGAGCATTTTCTAATACGTCAGCATAATTAGTTTACTGTATAATCAATATATTCGCAGGATTGATGAAAAGTTACCATTGGTGAAGGTTGCGAAGAAAACAGTAAATGTCACGAATTTTAATTTTTTTATTTGTGCCGGTAATGAAATTTTGAAATGTGATTTTCGTAGGTCGATGCAAATTTTATACGTGCAGAAAGTTTCATGGAAATCGGTTGACGCGTAAAACAGTTATGGGCATTGGAAAATGTAAGAATCTTCAATTTCTGTCATTTTTAATTATTTATAGCTTACAGCAACTTTAATCGATTTCAAAGAAACTTCGTGCATATGGACGACTTACTTCGATCTAGAAAAACTATATTTTGGGATTTCTTTGCAATTTTGATCAGTAATAATATTTAATTAATTTTGTCAACGCGTTACCTAGTAAACTAATTCTTCTAATTTGGAGCCCTTAGATTTATAATATCTGCTCTCTTTTCAAGAAATTGCTGCTGCCAGGAGGAACATGGAAAGCCAGGGGAATATTTTGACTCAAGTTCCTATGTCCACAGATGTTTCCAAAATTCCCTTTAAACATATTGATATCCATTCCTTTTTCACGGATAGGAATGAAGTGGTGGAGAAGGCACTGAAGGATTGTCAACAGACCTTGATCAACGAGGAGGAGAAAGAGATAGCTGGAAGTTGGCTTCTGACAGAGTAAGAGCCTCCGGTTTGTTAGATGTTATTTAGGTGGCTGTGAAAGGACAATTGTTTAACAGATAATGTTTGCAGAATTAGTTTGTGGGACATTGAGAAGGAAAGACTGGTACTACTCACTAAGAAAGCTATTTACTCGATAAAATATGACTTTATCTCCTTGAAAATACTAGAATACAATCGAATACTGTTGTCAGAGATCGATACTCTAGTGTCTGGTGAACTGATCTATCCACCTTCATCCTTGGTTCCGTAAGTATTGGAATTTTTATGAAAAAATATATACTTATACCATTGTACCGGATGTCTGAATACCTGACTTGAATACTGTTGAGTAACCTTGAGAGGAAAGTGCTGTGGAGATTTTTGTACAACAGATAAGGCACGTGTTCAGGTCATCCTGCTTAATAATTTGACTAATAAATATGTTTAACGATTTTTAGACGATTAAGTGGGTTGGCAGAAGGTGTGACTTCGTCGATCCCCTCTTGTACCAGTCTAGCACAATTCGAGCTTAGGTATTTTGAACTGTTACAGAAAGTTCACAAACCTATTGTAGCGATCAGTAGCCGCTTTGCACGATTTACTTTGCAGTGGCAATGTTGTCTAACAAATACGCGATTTTATTCATATATAATGCACCAATTTTCATTTCTATGCACTGAACATCCATTGTAGACAATCGATGTATAATTGTATTGGATTGTCCGGAAAGATCATGCTGATTACTTTTTATTTTTAATAAATATATACCAAAAATCGGCACGAATTTTCCGAACAACCCAATAGATCTCTGTTATATAGTAACACTTATATTGCTTAATTAGGCCTGTTGCATTAACTGACGGTACCCGAAGGGTTGATTGCGTCGTTGTATTTAGCGTTGGTAGTCGACATACAACAAATCGTACTCTCCTTATCATGTTGCAATTTATTTGTTTAGTAGAAGATCAATGTACGGAGTGAGACTGATGTGGAACAAGGGGGATCCGTTGCCTTTAACCAAAAAATGGAACCCGTTCGCGAAAGACATACCATGGCTCACGTATACTAGTCATCCGTTGTTTTGGTACAAAGGTAAACTCGTGGTTAACCGATTAAGTAATCAATCAAATTAATCTGTATTGTATAAAATTGTTTTGTATATATTTCTGGCAGGATCGGAAGCAGAAAAAGCAAATTTCGACGTCGAGAATCTGCACTCGACGATTTTAAGTTTATTGCCGGCCGAGTGCAACGTTAAAACCGGATCCATCATCATAGAGAATTACTTTGGTCTGGGTGCGCTGGTGCACAACAAAAACGAGCTGGGCTTCTTTAAGATTCGGGGCAAAGTTAGCTTTTAAATTATCTCTGTTGTTTTTCTTATTTAAGTCTTTGAGAAACTATCCCTTTTTCAATTTCTTGAGGTATATCTATTTCGAAAGTTTACAGTATTCGTGAAAGAGAAAAAATATCAAAAGTTATTAATGATACCTAAACGTATATACATATTATATACAGGGTGTCATGAAATGAAATGAGACATGAAATTTTTCTACGACACGTACTGTGAAGATAAACAATAAGTACAAGACGCGAAGTACAAGAGGATAAAGAAGGCGAAATCGAAAAGCCTGGAGGAGGTGCGGGACCGTTTGCGGAACTGTGTCGAGAACGGAAACAAGATTATGGTTAGGGAATAATAAATAATTCCCGGGAAAATACCCGGGAACGGGTTACTTATTGTTTATCTGCACAGTACGTGTTGTAGAAAAATTTCATGTGGTACGCGTGAGACGTCATGCATACCAGAAAATTAAAACGGCTGACACGGCTAAATTCTTTATTATTTCGGATCTAAAAAATTAATGATTATTCTTTAGACATACTGAAATAAGAATCAACAGCGTTTTTCTTAAAATTATTATCGTCGCATAGTAAAATTATTCGGAAATTTCGCGCTCTTTGACTTCTGCTCGCGCGCCTAGCCGGCGGACGATCGAACGCTCTCGTCCTCAGGAACCCCTCATTTCCCGCTGTTAAATTACTTTTGGGACACCCTGTATATATATAATTTCTCTGAATCTATTCCATATTATTGCAATACTTCGCTGAACTACACGAGAACAAAAGGTTCTGTACGTTTCTCGGCGTTGATTCGATTGTAAATCTTCTCTGCGTACTTAAGATGAATAATCTAGTTGTTACATATGCATAAATGTATTTTTACTCTGTACCTGGCTGATAGAGAAGGAACGAAGAGAACTTACGATAAGTACACGCGTCGGGTTAGAATAATTAATCTATCTTCTACGTACGAGGCTAAGTTTTATAGTTCTACACCATAAAAATTGTGATCGATCTTGCTTATAATAATAAAGAAAACAAAAAGACTTTAAAAAATTGACTTTCCCTCGCGAATTCGAGGCGTCCAATTGTTTCGAACTTGTTGGCGTCCATCTTTAGATGGCACTACCGGTACCGAAAAGACATTTCATGTCGAAAACTGTTTGGTACCGTTTCCCGAGTCGAACGTTAGGTTAACTCGCTACAGTTTCAGTCTGTATCTTTTTAAATTGCGCAGGAAAATTTTGATTTTATCCAATGCCAGGCAAATGCAACCACACAAACGGTTCGTCGGCGTTGACACTGAAGAATATGCTACCTGATCCGGACCGTGGTCTTTAATCAGAGTCGTTTGAAAAATTCCCTCGTCGAGGCTTGGATGACAGTCATGGATACTGGAAACAATACTTCTGGAGATGGTTCCACCTTCGCTAACACTGTAGAGACAACTCCGAGGGCCGAACGAGTAAGTTTTGTGTATGAATCCTAACCTGACTGAAATAGAATCTTTCTGATTAGAATATCTCGCCGAAAAAAATTCCATGATAATTATGTGATTTTTCATTTGGTACAGAGGGTCACGAGAGGTTCCAGGCAGAGGGCAGTTGACAGTGTGACGAAGAAATTTCTCCGAAATTTTGACCCAGAGCATAGCGAACGTGAGAAGCGTAAACTTCACAGAAGACTCTATCAGGGTCACAAAAGGCACGCTTTGTACGACGAGAACGGGACCTACATTCAGTCAGGGGATGATCTTTGTGATTGTTTGAATCTGCACTGTGCCGGTTGTCATTTTCCCTGTGGCAAGTGTTCCTCCACCAAGTGTGGCCACGATTGCAGGTCTGTATACAGCTCTGTTTATTCTTATCGCTCGTTACTAACTAATACTTTTGTAGGATAAATCGCAAGTGGACGTACGAGTCCATTGAAAACGAAGGCAGCGATTTAGTCATAAAGAATCCCTTGCTGAAGGACACGTGAGCCAGAAGGTGGTACGCAAACACTGGTGGCTGTGTGGTCCTCGAGGACCGTGTGATTCTCCGAAGACAAACTACGTTTCTAGACTAAGACCGAACCAACTAGGATAGGCTATCGTAAGGTGAAAGCAATAAAGTTATACAAGCGTTTTTCTGTATTCTTTCCTCTGGTCCTTGGGAAACTCTCTTGCTCGAGTAGACTCGGAGGAGTGCCCCGAAGGGGCCATTGAACTTGCTAATCTGTAGATTGAAGGATGAGTAATTGGGAGAAGACGGAAGAGCTGACAGAATCGCAGAGAGCGAGAGAGAGAGAAAGAGAGAGAGAGAGAGAGAGAGAGAGAGAGAGAGAGACTAGAATGAGTTCGTGTGCATCGATACACGAACAAGCACACGGGCGCGCACCCACATACGACGGCCTATTGATTTTCCCCGGCACTTTTGCCGTAGTGCGCACCCATCTATCGCGCATACAGGTACACACCTGCACGATAGATTGTAGGAGGGAGAGCACATAGACACACGGCCACCCTCGGGGGATCGAGTGGGGTGAGCCCCGGTGCGGAGGGCGTGCGCCTCGTTTCCCTTCGAAATCATCGTCAAAGTTCACGCAACCGAGTGCACGGCGAGCCAGCGATAGGCAGCTAGTATGCTGATCCTGCGGCCGGTGAAAATCGAGCGCAACCACCGTCGATCGATCCGTTAATTAATCATAGTGCGCGCCGATACCGTTTAACGACCCGTCGCCGGTCCCTGGCTCCTTGCTCGCTCGTCTACCTGCCTCTGTCCGTCAGCGTGTCGTCCACGTTTCCTACCATAGGCAACGGTCAGGTGTTGTCGTTGTCTCGACCGCCCGGCTCCGTCGTCTCGCGGCTATACTATCCTTTGGAATCCTGGGCCAGTGACTCCTCGGATCAACCGACGGGGAACGGAGCTTCGTTTCTTCGCCTGTTCTTGCTGCCAAGGACCTGCCAGGTTCGCGGACCACCTGGCGGATCAGCGGCTCCAGGAAGATCGGGCAACATGCCAACCTGAAAATAGACACCCCGTGTCTTCGACCTCGTGAGCACGTCGACAGGACACTTCGCCAGAGGCACAGCTGGCGACTTTTAATCGAAGATCAGCCTGTTTCTTCGGGGAAGTCGATAGAGAGGGTTCGCCGATTCTGAAGATTGATAACTTTT
Organism: Agapostemon virescens; assembly: GCA_028453745.1. Taxonomy (NCBI): domain Eukaryota; kingdom Metazoa; phylum Arthropoda; class Insecta; order Hymenoptera; family Halictidae; genus Agapostemon; species Agapostemon virescens. Next base: position 11,656,487 of record CM052084.1, read on the forward strand.
TTTATTAACGTTTCAATATAAACCGTGGACCAGCTGCTGGGGAAGACACCGACTCTCTCGGCGAGACATCGTCGGACGCAAGAGGAAACCCACGCTTGAGGACACAGGTTCACAAATACACGCTTTATCGTCGCGGGTCAACGCGATCCTGATCTTATCGCTTGACGAGACTCGTGACGCGTTTACGCTTAACCGTGGTCGTGGTTCTAAATTTCTTGTCAGCGCTCTCTCTCTCTCTCTCTCCCCTCCTCTCTCTCTCTCTCTCTCTCTCTCTCTTTGATTCTCTATCACGATCTCTCTCTCTCTCTTTCTCTCTCTATTTGTGGCTCGCTTTCTCGCTCTCCCCAACAACGATTATACTACCCCCACCCCTTCCTTTTTTACTTTTCAATGAGCCGTGTCGTTAACCGCGAACTGGACACCACGTGAAACTCTACCGTCGGAAGCCGGTCGCCGGGTCGTTCCGGACCCGCGCCTCAAACCTCTTCCTATCCGTTTGAAACGACGATTATTACTTATTTATTAGTTGTTACAACAAAATCGATCCGATCCAAGATATTTCTTTGATTTTGGAAATTTCTGTCCGACGAGAGAATGTTTTCGCACGCGGGAAATGTAAAAGAAAATTACGCGGAGGACCGTCGGTCGAATTTGGAAATGTTTTTTCGAGATGCGTGTATTTGTTTATCGTTTATTTGCCATTCGCACGGTTTCCGGTGTCGCCGAACCGCTCGGCGGAAAAATATTGGAACAGCGGCTTTTCGGTCGCCTATTGAAACCCGATTCGATGATTCAGGCTAGCGTTACAATTGCCACGTGGTTGCCGGCCCTCGCGTCGATACGTTCCATTGAGAAAAGCCCCGGTGTACACGCCGATCCGCATCCTCTGTCGAGCACTCGATAATAGCAGTTACTCGAATCTGTATTGCTTCCCTCGTTTCGTTTGTTTGCACGTCTCCACCCCTTGGCACCCCAACGTATCCCGGCCCGGACGCTTTTTCAGTCGAGTTTCCGATTATTTTCGCCTTTGCAGCGGCACAGTCTCGCAGGCGAGCGTGGGCGATCCGTGGTTCGACTATAACAAGGGCCACTCTTTCGAATATCACTTGTTGAATACCAAGTCTACAGGCTGCTCCATAATATTTACGCCGCTTGCAAAATTTTCCGACGATTCTCGAACCACCCTGTACAATCGTCTCCACATTTTTCCACTGGATTGTTTTACCAGAAAGTAATTCCATGGTGGTTGAATTCGTTTACACTTCAATTTGCAGATTCCCCAGCTAATCTTTTGACAAAATTATTTGGCATTCTACAAAACATTTTTTGCACTCATAATCGCTATTCTCAATGTGATTTTAATGTTTTCACGTTTTAATGTGTAACCAGGAATTTGTTCTCCAAGAAGGATTTCTTTTTGCACTTGAAATTGGATTTTCCAAAGTGATTCCAATTTCGTTTTCTTATCGAGCGAAACGTACACGCTAAATAATCCTCGAAGACCTGTTCAAACTGTGTACTTTTCTGTCCAGAGTCGTTTAACTCGAAAGGACGAAAGCAACCCCTAAATTTAAGGGATGCAAGTAGATTCCTCTGTAACTTTGGATCCAGATGAGATAAAATGAAAATCTTTTTATCAAATTACGTGGCTTCGAGGCCGGAATCCAGCTACGCGCAGAGCTGCAAAAGAAAATCATTCAATCATTAAATTGTTATTTAACTAATTTTCAATATTTCTTTAAAAAACAGTACAGGGTGTTTCGCGATAATTACTCCCACCAGATCGAAGCTCTGATACGTTCTATTTGTTCCGGTGCGTTCGTCGGGTCACTTCTGACCCAGCGAAAATTTGTCTTCCTCGAACGAAGCAAGTCACGAGTCTCGTTAAGGGGTTGAACACGAATCGATATTTTCGTAGATCCGTTAAGGGAATGTTAGGTTGCACAAACACGGCGCGGTTGAGAATAAATTGAAAAAGGCAGAGCAGCCACCTTTGGCACTTTTCAGTGGTAACCTTTCGCCTCGTGGCCGCCCACGAGTGGTGCGTGTTATTTGCCCACGTGGTCATTGTGGGATTGTGTGTGCGTGTGCCGCAGGAGTGGTCCGGAGGATCTCGCAGAGGGTGGCCTGAACGACGGGGGTGCGCTAAAGGTGTCGTTGGCGACGACGGCAGATGTCAGGATGCCGGAGCAGAGCAACGATTACCGCGTGGTGGTTTTCGGCGCGGGCGGCGTCGGCAAAAGCTCCCTCGTCCTCCGTTTCGTGAGAGGAACCTTTCGCGAGTCCTACATACCCACCATCGAGGACACTTACAGACAGGTGAGCACCCTCTGCTCTCGACTCGAACGAGGAATCAAAGAAAGATCGAAACCGATACGCGAAAACTTCCCTAAAATCGACATCTCACTCTTACGATTTTTCT